>JAKZAP010000015.1:18140328-18204470 GCA_023053575.1 Branchinecta lynchi
GGTGATTGCAATGGTAGGAAAAAAGTAATTTTTGATACAAAAAGTAAATGTTATCAATTTACGTCACATTATCGTTTAGGCTACAGATAACATAAATGGAACACCTACCATTGCATTTTCCAGAAGTCAAAATTGCTGGTGCAGTACAGACACAGGCTCCAGCAGTGCAAGTACCGGCTCCCCCGTTTGTTCCACTACAGCTTGGGTTATCAGTGCACGGAGGGCCTTGAAAGAAAGGGTATGTTTCAACGTCACTCAGAAAGTAGGGGAAAAGAAAGGGTATGCATCAACGTCACGCAGAAAGTAGGAAAAAGTGATTTCTTCTTCAAATAACTATTATGATCAATTTTAAAACTCGCCATTATATATAAGTACACAAAACTTGGAATACCCACCATTGCATTTTCCGGCAGTCAATATTGCTGGGGCAACACAAACACAGGCTCCAGCATTGCAAGTTCCGGTTCCCCCGTTTGTTCCACCACAGCTTGGGTTGTCAGTGCAAGGAGGAGGGCCTTAAATGAAAGGGTATGTTTCAAGGTGATTGCAATAGTAGGAAAACAGTGATTTCTGCTACAAAAAGTAAATATTATCAATTTACACAAATCATAATTTAGGTTACAGATAACAAAAATGGAGTACCTACCATTGCATTTTCCGGCAATCAATATTGCGGGGGCAACACAGACACAGGCTCCAGCATTGCAAGTTCCGGTTCCCCCGTTTGTTCCACCACAGCTTGGGTTGTCAGTGCACGGAGGAGGGCCTTAAATGAAAGGGATTTTTTCAAGGTGATTGCAATAGTAGGAAAAAAGTGATTTCTGATACAAAAAGTAAATGTTATCAATTTAAATCACATCATAATTTAGGCTACAGATAACAAAAATGTAATACCTACCATTGCATTTTCCGGAAGTCAAAGTTGCTGGTGCAGTACAGACACAGGCTCCAGCAGTGCAAGTACCGGCTCCCCCGTTTGTTCCACTACAGCTTGGGTTATCAGTGCACGGAGGGCCTTGAAAGAAAGGGTATGTTTCAACGTCACTCAGAAAGTAGGGGAAAAGAAAGGGTATGCATCAACGTCACGCAGAAAGTAGGAAAAAGTGATTTCTTCTTCAAATAACTATTATGATCAATTTTAAAACTCGCCATTATATATAAGTACACAAAACTTGGAATACCCACCATTGCATTTTCCGGCAGTCAATATTGCTGGGGCAACACAAACACAGGCTCCAGCATTGCAAGTTCCGGTTCCCCCGTTTGTTCCACCACAGCTTGGGTTGTCAGTGCACGGAGGAGGGCCTTAAATGAAAGGGTATGTTTCAAGGTGATTGCAATAGTAGGAAAACAGTGATTTCTGCTACAAAAAGTAACTATTATCAATTTACACAAATCATAATTTAGGTTACAGATAACAAAAATGGAGTACCTACCATTGCATTTTTCCGGCAATCAATATTGCGGGGGCAACACAGACACAGGCTCCAGCATTGCAAGTTCCGGTTCCCCCGTTTGTTCCACCACAGCTTGGGTTGTCAGTGCACGGAGGAGGGCCTTAAGTGAAAGGGAATTTTCAAGGTGATTGCAATAGTAGGAAAAAAGTGATTTCTGATACAAAAAGTAAATGATATCTGTTTAAATCACATCATAATTTAGGCTACAGATAACAAATGGAATACCTACCATTGCATTTTCCGGAAGTCAAAATTGCTGGTGCAGTACAGACACAGGCTCCAGCAGTGCAAGTACCGGCTCCACCGTTTGTTCCACTACAGCTTGGGTTGTCAGTGCACGGAGGTCCTTGAAAGAAAGGTTATGTTTCAACGTCATTCAGAAAGTAGGGGAAAAGAAAGGGTATGCATCAACGTCACGCAGAAAGTAGGAATAAGTGATTTCTTCTTCAAATAACTATTATGATCAATTTTACAACTCATCATTACGTATAAGTACACAAAACTTGGAATACCTACCATTGCATTTTCCGGCAGTCAATATTGCTGGGGCAACACAGACACAGGCTCCAGCATTGCAAGTTCCGGTTCCCCCGTTTGTTCCACCACAGCTTGGGTTGTCAGTGCACGGAGGAGGGCCTTAAATGAAAGAGAATTTTTCAAGGTGATTGCAATAGTAGGAAAAAAGTGATTTCTGCTAAGAGTTATCAATTTACATCACATCATAATTTAGGTTAAAGATAACAAAAATGGAGTACTTACCATTGCATTTTCCGGCAATCAATATTGCTGGGGCAACACAGGCACAGGCTCCAGCATTGCAAGTTCCGGTTCCCCCGTTTGTTCCACCACAGCTTGGGTTGTCAGTGCACGGAGGAGGGCCTTAAATGAAAGGGAATTTTTCAAGGTGATTGCAATAGTAGGAAAAAAGTGATTTCTGATACAAAAAGTAAATGATATCTGTTTAAATCACATCATAATTTAGGCTACAGATAACAAATGGAATACCTACCATTGCATTTTCCGGAAGTCAAAGTTGCTGGTGCAGTACAGACACAGACTCCAGCAGTGCAAGTACCGGCTCCCCCGTTTGTTCCACTACAGCTTGGGTTATCAGTGCACGGAGGGCCTTGAAAGAAAGGGTATGTTTCAACGTCACTCAGAAAGTAGGGGAAAAGAAAGGGTATGCATCATCGTCACGCAGAAAGTAGGAAAAGGTCATTTCTTCTTCAAATAACTATTATTTTCAATTTTACAACTCGTCATTATGTATAAGTACACAAAACTTGGAATACCTACCATTGCATTTTCCGGCAGTCAATATTGCTGGGGCAACACAGACACAGGCTCCAGCATTGCAAGTTCCGGTTCCCCCGTTTGTTCCACCACAGCTTGGGTTGTCAGTGCACGGAGGAGGGCCTTAAATGAAAGGGAATTTTTCAAGGTGATTGCAATAGTAGGAAAAAAGTGACTTCTGATACAAAAAGTAAATGTTATCAATTTACATCACATCATAATTTAGGGAAATAAGTCCCCAGGTTATGATGGACTTCCATATGAGCTATACAAGGAATTTAAAATTGATTTCTCTGTGATGTTTTGCAGACTATTTAACGAAATAATGAAATGAAAAGGCCACAGAAGAATAGAGACTAGAGGAGTCGTAAAGTTAATACCAAAAAAGGGAGACCGAGAAGACTTGAACAACTGGAGGCTCGTTAAACTCACGCAATGCGATTACACGATATTATCAAAAGTGCTAGCAAATCTATTGAAAGAAGTATTGCCATCAATTCTTAGTGTAAATCAGCGCGGAGGATTCAGTAAAAGAAAAAGCACGGACATACTGGCATGCATCAGAAACCTGCTACTGCAGTCGGCGTCCGTAAAAAAGCGCAAAGCACTAAATTGGAGAATCATTGGATTAGACGTAAGGAAAGCTTTTGATAAACTTCGACGAGTGCTACTCTAAATTATTATGAAAGTCTATGGATTCTCCGCAGATTTCACCGAATGGATAAGAAAGCTGTACAAAGATACCACACAAGTGATCGTCATGGGCGACATGGTATCAGAAGAATTTAACGCGGAATTGGGAATCCGACAAGGATGTCCATTAAGCATGATGCTCTTCGAACTATACATTGATCCGCTTCTAAAATTCCTTGAAATGAAACTACGTGGTATTATGCTATTCGAAGAAATATTAAAAGCGAGAGGTTTCGTTGAAGATATAACCACGTTTACAGAAGACGAGGAAGATAATAAAATGGCCATCGAGTGTGCAGAACATTACTGCAAACTCGTCAAGCTAGAATTAAATAAAGGAAAGTGCGAAATTTTGGAAATCACGTCAGAAAGAGAAGATGGGATAATGGAAGTATGTGGAGTACCGTTGAAAAAAGAGCTAAAAATCCTGGGATTAAATTTTAATAAATCGTGGAAAGATAAAAAAAAAAAGAATTGGTCGGTAACAGTATCAAATATTATAGCATCTATTAATTACGGACGGAGTCGGAAACTCACGGTTTTTCAGAAAGCGGAATACATAAATATTTACAGCCTTCCAATAATATGGTATTTGGCTAATGTTTCGTACCCTTCAAAAGCGGCATTAACAAAAATTCACAAAATAATATACAACTTCATATGGGAAGGAAAAGAACCGCCAGAACTCAAAATTACAGATATGTATCAGCAGAAGCTAAAAGAAGGACTGCAGATAATTAACCCTGAAGCTAAGTCAAGAGAACTTTTCGTCAGAACAGCTCTAGAAAATATGACCAAGAAAAAAGAATCAGTATTAAATTCGTGGATATTAATGAGAAAAAGCGGAAAAAAAGAATATCCACGAAGCCTAGAAATGGCGTTTACGGACATAGAAGAGATGAGAAAAGAAATAATTTTTGATCCCGATGTAAGAGAAATACCAAAAGAAGGGATACGGAATTTTTACCGAGAAAAGATGAGTCTACCGGATTTAAAATTAATTGAAGAGAAACGGATAGACGAAGAGCAAGCAAACCGAACTTTCAATCTCCTCCATACATCGATACTTTCGCCGAAAGTAAAACAGCTTATGTTTTACCAAATACATAACGTTCTACCTACAGAAGAAAGAAAGCACCGAATTTTCCCTGAACATAACACGGGAAAATGCAAAAACTGTAATGAAATCGAAGATGTAAATCATTTTCTCATTAAATGCGACTAAGGAAATTTGAAAAAATAATATGATCTTTAATGGAATATGGAGATAAATGGCATTTAAAGGAAGAAATGAGCCTAATAAACGTTACAAGTAAACATGGATTAAAAAGAGAAAAGACAATGACATTAATGATATCGTCATTTTGCTATTATGCGTGGAAAGAAAGAGAAAAAGGTGAGGATGATTCCGTATGAATGAAAGTTAAAAAAGGTTGGGAAATAATAAAAGGTAATAAAGATAAAGTAGGAAATGATTTGGAATTAAATTTTACTATTGATGATTTAGTTTGAAATTTAATTAAAAAAAATAAAATAAAATAATAAGTGGGATAGGACAGTTATATTTAAATGGTAATTTTTAAAGTTTTAAGAAAGGGATTAAGTTTTTAAAGTTATTTTTGGCAACCAAAGTAGTTTCATATTAAGAAAATTGGTAATCGTTAAAAGTTTTTCATTTAATCGTACTAATTAATTTTGTATGTAAAGTACGATCAAATGAACGTTTATTTATATTTTTTTTTTTAATTGTTGTAGAGATTTAAAAAAAAACTAAAATAAAAGAGGGTTTTGGTATAGGAAAAAAAAAAAAAAAAAAAAAAAAAAAAATAGTCTACAGATAACAAAAATGGAGTACCTACCATTGCATTTTCCGGCAATCAATATTGCTGGGGCAACACAGACACAGGCTCCAGCATTGCAAGTTCCGGTTCCCCTGTTTGTTCCCCCACAGCTTGGGTTGTCAGTGCACGGAGGAGGGCCTTAAATGAAAGGGAATTTTTCAAGGTGATTGCAATGGTAGGAAAAAAGTAATTTTTGATACAAAAAGTAAATGTTATCAATTTACGTCACATTATCGTTTAGGCTACAGATAACATAAATGGAACACCTACCATTGCATTTTCCAGAAGTCAAAATTGCTGGTGCAGTACAGACACAGGCTCCAGCAGTGCAAGTACCGGCTCCCCCGTTTGTTCCACTACAGCTTGGGTTATCAGTGCACGGAGGGCCTTGAAAGAAAGGGTATGTTTCAACGTCACTCAGAAAGTAGGGGAAAAGAAAGGGTATGCATCAACGTCACGCAGAAAGTAGGAAAAAGTGATTTCTTCTTCAAATAACTATTATGATCAATTTTAAAACTCGCCATTATATATAAGTACACAAAACTTGGAATACCCACCATTGCATTTTCCGGCAGTCAATATTGCTGGGGCAACACAAACACAGGCTCCAGCATTGCAAGTTCCGGTTCCCCCGTTTGTTCCAACACAGCTTGGGTTGTCAGTGCAAGGAGGAGGGCCTTAAATGAAAGGGTATGTTTCAAGGTGATTGCAATAGTAGGAAAACAGTGATTTCTGCTACAAAAAGTAAATATTATCAATTTACACAAATCATAATTTAGGTTACAGATAACAAAAATGGAGTACCTACCATTGCATTTTCCGGCAATCAATATTGCGGGGGCAACACAGACACAGGCTCCAGCATTGCAAGTTCCGGTTCCCCCGTTTGTTCCACCACAGCTTGGGTTGTCAGTGCACGGAGGAGGGCCTTAAATGAAAGGGATTTTTTCAAGGTGATTGCAATAGTAGGAAAAAAGTGATTTCTGATACAAAAAGTAAATGTTATCAATTTAAATCACATCATAATTTAGGCTACAGATAACAAAAATGTAATACCTACCATTGCATTTTCCGGAAGTCAAAGTTGCTGGTGCAGTACAGACACAGGCTCCAGCAGTGCAAGTACCGGCTCCCCCGTTTGTTCCACTACAGCTTGGGTTATCAGTGCACGGAGGGCCTTGAAAGAAAGGGTATGTTTCAACGTCACTCAGAAAGTAGGGGAAAAGAAAGGGTATGCATCAACGTCACGCAGAAAGTAGGAAAAAGTGATTTCTTCTTCAAATAACTATTATGATCAATTTTAAAACTCGCCATTATATATAAGTACACAAAACTTGGAATACCCACCATTGCATTTTCCGGCAGTCAATATTGCTGGGGCAACACAAACACAGGCTCCAGCATTGCAAGTTCCGGTTCCCCCGTTTGTTCCACCACAGCTTGGGTTGTCAGTGCACGGAGGAGGGCCTTAAATGAAAGGGTATGTTTCAAGGTGATTGCAATAGTAGGAAAACAGTGATTTCTGCTACAAAAAGTAACTATTATCAATTTACACAAATCATAATTTAGGTTACAGATAACAAAAATGGAGTACCTACCATTGCATTTTCCGGCAATCAATATTGCGGGGGCAACACAGACACAGGCTCCAGCATTGCAAGTTCCGGTTCCCCCGTTTGTTCCACCACAGCTTGGGTTGTCAGTGCACGGAGGAGGGCCTTAAGTGAAAGGGAATTTTCAAGGTGATTGCAATAGTAGGAAAAAAGTGATTTCTGATACAAAAAGTAAATGATATCTGTTTAAATCACATCATAATTTAGGCTACAGATAACAAATGGAATACCTACCATTGCATTTTCCGGAAGTCAAAATTGCTGGTGCAGTACAGACACAGGCTCCAGCAGTGCAAGTACCGGCTCCACCGTTTGTTCCACTACAGCTTGGGTTGTCAGTGCACGGAGGTCCTTGAAAGAAAGGTTATGTTTCAACGTCATTCAGAAAGTAGGGGAAAAGAAAGGGTATGCATCAACGTCACGCAGAAAGTAGGAATAAGTGATTTCTTCTTCAAATAACTATTATGATCAATTTTACAACTCATCATTACGTATAAGTACACAAAACTTGGAATACCTACCATTGCATTTTCCGGCAGTCAATATTGCTGGGGCAACACAGACACAGGCTCCAGCATTGCAAGTTCCGGTTCCCCCGTTTGTTCCACCACAGCTTGGGTTGTCAGTGCACGGAGGAGGGCCTTAAATGAAAGAGAATTTTTCAAGGTGATTGCAATAGTAGGAAAAAAGTGATTTCTGCTAAGAGTTATCAATTTACATCACATCATAATTTAGGTTAAAGATAACAAAAATGGAGTACTTACCATTGCATTTTCCGGCAATCAATATTGCTGGGGCAACACAGGCACAGGCTCCAGCATTGCAAGTTCCGGTTCCCCCGTTTGTTCCACCACAGCTTGGGTTGTCAGTGCACGGAGGAGGGCCTTAAATGAAAGGGAATTTTTCAAGGTGATTGCAATAGTAGGAAAAAAGTGATTTCTGATACAAAAAGTAAATGATATCTGTTTAAATCACATCATAATTTAGGCTACAGATAACAAATGGAATACCTACCATTGCATTTTCCGGAAGTCAAAGTTGCTGGTGCAGTACAGACACAGACTCCAGCAGTGCAAGTACCGGCTCCCCCGTTTGTTCCACTACAGCTTGGGTTATCAGTGCACGGAGGGCCTTGAAAGAAAGGGTATGTTTCAACGTCACTCAGAAAGTAGGGGAAAAGAAAGGGTATGCATCATCGTCACGCAGAAAGTAGGAAAAGGTCATTTCTTCTTCAAATAACTATTATTTTCAATTTTACAACTCGTCATTATGTATAAGTACACAAAACTTGGAATACCTACCATTGCATTTTCCGGCAGTCAATATTGCTGGGGCAACACAGACACAGGCTCCAGCATTGCAAGTTCCGGTTCCCCCGTTTGTTCCACCACAGCTTGGGTTGTCAGTGCACGGAGGAGGGCCTTAAATGAAAGGGAATTTTTCAAGGTGATTGCAATATTAGGAAAAAAGTGACTTCTGATACAAAAAGTAAATGTTATCAATTTACATCACATCATAATTTAGGCAAACAAGTCCCCAGGTTATGATGGACTTCCATATGAGCTATACAAGGAATTTAAAATTGATTTCTCTGTGATGTTTTGCAGACTATTTAACGAAATAATGAATTGAAAAGGCCACAGCAGAATAGAGACTAGAGGAGTCGTAAAGTTAATACCAAAAAAGGGAGACCGAGAAGACTTGAACAACTGGAGGCTCGTTAAACTCACGCAATGCGATTACACGATATTATCAAAAGTGCTAGCAAATCTATTGAAAGAAGTATTGCCATCAATTCTTAGTGTAAATCAGCGCGGAGGATTCAGTAAAAGAAAAAGCACGGACATACTGGCATGCATCAGAAACCTGCTACTGCAGTCGGCGTCCGTAAAAAAGCGCAAAGCACTAAATTGGAGAATCATTGGATTAGACGTAAGGAAAGCTTTTGATAAACTTCGACGAGTGCTACTCTAAATTATTATGAAAGTCTATGGATTCTCCGCAGATTTCACCGAATGGATAAGAAAGCTGTACAAAGATACCACACAAGTGATCGTCATGGGCGACATGGTATCAGAAGAATTTAACGCGGAATTGGGAATCCGACAAGGATGTCCATTAAGCATGATGCTCTTCGAACTATACATTGATCCGCTTCTAAAATTCCTTGAAATGAAACTACGTGGTATTATGCTATTCGAAGAAATATTAAAAGCGAGAGGTTTCGTTGAAGATATAACCACGTTTACAGAAGACGAGGAAGATAATAAAATGGCCATCGAGTGTGCAGAACATTACTGCAAACTCGTCAAGCTAGAATTAAATAAAGGAAAGTGCGAAATTTTGGAAATCACGTCAGAAAGAGAAGATGGGATAATGGAAGTATGTGGAGTACCGTTGAAAAAAGAGCTAAAAATCCTGGGATTAAATTTTAATAAATCGTGGAAAGATAAAAAAAAAAAGAATTGGTCGGTAACAGTATCAAATATTATAGCATCTATTAATTACGGACGGAATCGGAAACTCACGGTTTTTCAGGAAGCGGAATACATAAATATTTACAGCCTTCCAATAATATGGTATTTGGCTAATGTTTCGTACCCTTCAAAAGCGGCATTAACAAAAATTCACAAAATAATATACAACTTCATATGGGAAGGAAAAGAACCGCCAGAACTCAAAATTACAGATATGTATCAGCAGAAGCTAAAAGAAAGACTGCAGATAATTAACCCTGAAGCTAAGTCAAGAGAACTTTTCGTCAGAACAGCTCTAGAAAATATGACCAAGAAAAAAGAATCAGTATTAAATTCGTGGATATTAATGAGAAAAAGCGGAAAAAAAGAATATCCACGAAGCCTAGAAATGGCGTTTACGGACATAGAAGAGATGAGAAAAGAAATAATTTTTGATCCCGATGTAAGAGAAATACCAAAAGAAGGGATACGGAATTTTTACCGAGAAAAGATGAGTCTACCGGATTTAAAATTAATTGAAGAGAAACGGATAGACGAAGAGCAAGCAAACCGAACTTTCAATCTCCTCCATACATCGATACTTTCGCCGAAAGTAAAACAGCTTATGTTTTACCAAATACATAACGTTCTACCTACAGAAGAAAGAAAGCACCGAATTTTCCCTGAACATAACACGGGAAAATGCAAAAACTGTAATGAAATCGAAGATGTAAATCATTTTCTCATTAAATGCGACTAAGGAAATTTGAAAAAATAATATGATCTTTAATGGAATATGGAGATAAATGGCATTTAAAGGAAGAAATGAGCCTAATAAACGTTACAAGTAAACATGGATTAAAAAGAGAAAAGACAATGACATTAATGATATCGTCATTTTGCTATTATGCGTGGAAAGAAAGAGAAAAAGGTGAGGATGATTCCGTATGAATGAAAGTTAAAAAAGGTTGGGAAATAATAAAAGGTAATAAAGATAAAGTAGGTCAAATAAAGTAAATGATTTGGAATTAAATTTTACTATTGATGATTTAGTTTGAAATTTAATTAAAAAAAATAAAATAAAATAATAAGTGGGATAGGACAGTTATATTTAAATGGTAATTTTTAAAGTTTTAAGAAAGGGATTAAGTTTTTAAAGTTATTTTTGGCAACCAAAGTAGTTTCATATTAAGAAAATTGGTAATCGTTAAAAGTTTTTCATTTAATCGTACTAATTAATTTTGTATGTAAAGTACGATCAAATGAACGTTTATTTATATTTTTTTTTTTAATTGTTGTAGAGATTTAAAAAAAAACTAAAATAAAAGAGGGTTTTGGTATAGGAAAAAAAAAAAAAAAAAAAAAAAAAAAAATAGTCTACAGATAACAAAAATGGAGTACCTACCATTGCATTTTCCGGCAATCAATATTGCTGGGGCAACACAGACACAGGCTCCAGCATTGCAAGTTCCGGTTCCCCTGTTTGTTCCCGCACAGCTTGGGTTGTCAGTGCACGGAGGAGGGCCTTAAATGAAAGGGAATTTTTCAAGGTGATTGCAATGGTAGGAAAAAAGTAATTTTTGATACAAAAAGTAAATGTTATCAATTTACGTCACATTATCGTTTAGGCTACAGATAACATAAATGGAACACCTACCATTGCATTTTCCAGAAGTCAAAATTGCTGGTGCAGTACAGACACAGGCTCCAGCAGTGCAAGTACCGGCTCCCCCGTTTGTTCCACTACAGCTTGGGTTATCAGTGCACGGAGGGCCTTGAAAGAAAGGGTATGTTTCAACGTCACTCAGAAAGTAGGGGAAAAGAAAGGGTATGCATCAACGTCACGCAGAAAGTAGGAAAAAGTGATTTCTTCTTCAAATAACTATTATGATCAATTTTAAAACTCGCCATTATATATAAGTACACAAAACTTGGAATACCCACCATTGCATTTTCCGGCAGTCAATATTGCTGGGGCAACACAAACACAGGCTCCAGCATTGCAAGTTCCGGTTCCCCCGTTTGTTCCACCACAGCTTGGGTTGTCAGTGCAAGGAGGAGGGCCTTAAATGAAAGGGTATGTTTCAAGGTGATTGCAATAGTAGGAAAACAGTGATTTCTGCTACAAAAAGTAAATATTATCAATTTACACAAATCATAATTTAGGTTACAGATAACAAAAATGGAGTACCTACCATTGCATTTTCCGGCAATCAATATTGCGGGGGCAACACAGACACAGGCTCCAGCATTGCAAGTTCCGGTTCCCCCGTTTGTTCCACCACAGCTTGGGTTGTCAGTGCACGGAGGAGGGCCTTAAATGAAAGGGATTTTTTCAAGGTGATTGCAATAGTAGGAAAAAAGTGATTTCTGATACAAAAAGTAAATGTTATCAATTTAAATCACATCATAATTTAGGCTACAGATAACAAAAATGTAATACCTACCATTGCATTTTCCGGAAGTCAAAGTTGCTGGTGCAGTACAGACACAGGCTCCAGCAGTGCAAGTACCGGCTCCCCCGTTTGTTCCACTACAGCTTGGGTTATCAGTGCACGGAGGGCCTTGAAAGAAAGGGTATGTTTCAACGTCACTCAGAAAGTAGGGGAAAAGAAAGGGTATGCATCAACGTCACGCAGAAAGTAGGAAAAAGTGATTTCTTCTTCAAATAACTATTATGATCAATTTTAAAACTCGCCATTATATATAAGTACACAAAACTTGGAATACCCACCATTGCATTTTCCGGCAGTCAATATTGCTGGGGCAACACAAACACAGGCTCCAGCATTGCAAGTTCCGGTTCCCCCGTTTGTTCCACCACAGCTTGGGTTGTCAGTGCACGGAGGAGGGCCTTAAATGAAAGGGTATGTTTCAAGGTGATTGCAATAGTAGGAAAACAGTGATTTCTGCTACAAAAAGTAACTATTATCAATTTACACAAATCATAATTTAGGTTACAGATAACAAAAATGGAGTACCTACCATTGCATTTTCCGGCAATCAATATTGCGGGGGCAACACAGACACAGGCTCCAGCATTGCAAGTTCCGGTTCCCCCGTTTGTTCCACCACAGCTTGGGTTGTCAGTGCACGGAGGAGGGCCTTAAGTGAAAGGGAATTTTCAAGGTGATTGCAATAGTAGGAAAAAAGTGATTTCTGATACAAAAAGTAAATGATATCTGTTTAAATCACATCATAATTTAGGCTACAGATAACAAATGGAATACCTACCATTGCATTTTCCGGAAGTCAAAATTGCTGGTGCAGTACAGACACAGGCTCCAGCAGTGCAAGTACCGGCTCCACCGTTTGTTCCACTACAGCTTGGGTTGTCAGTGCACGGAGGTCCTTGAAAGAAAGGTTATGTTTCAACGTCATTCAGAAAGTAGGGGAAAAGAAAGGGTATGCATCGACGTCACGCAGAAAGTAGGAATAAGTGATTTCTTCTTCAAATAACTATTATGATCAATTTTACAACTCATCATTACGTATAAGTACACAAAACTTGGAATACCTACCATTGCATTTTCCGGCAGTCAATATTGCTGGGGCAACACAGACACAGGCTCCAGCATTGCAAGTTCCGGTTCCCCCGTTTGTTCCACCACAGCTTGGGTTGTCAGTGCACGGAGAAGGGCCTTAAATGAAAGAGAATTTTTCAAGGTGATTGCAATAGTAGGAAAAAAGTGATTTCTGCTAAGAATTATCAATTTACATCACATCATAATTTAGGTTAAAGATAACAAAAATGGAGTACTTACCATTGCATTTTCCGGCAATCAATATTGCTGGGGCAACACAGGCACAGGCTCCAGCATTGCAAGTTCCGGTTCCCCCGTTTGTTCCACCACAGCTTGGGTTGTCAGTGCACGGAGGAGGGCCTTAAATGAAAGGGAATTTTTCAAGGTGATTGCAATAGTAGGAAAAAAGTGATTTCTGATACAAAAAGTAAATGTTATCAATTTACATCACATCATAATTTAGGCTACAGATAACAAAAATGGAATACCTACCATTGCATTTTCCGGAAGTCAAAGTTGCTGGTGCTGTACAGACACAGACTCCAGCAGTGCAAGTACCGGCTCCCCCGTTTGTTCCACTACAGCTTGGGTTATCAGTGCACGGAGGGCCTTGAAAGAAAGGGTATGTTTCAACGTCACTCAGAAAGTAGGGGAAAAGAAAGGGTATGCATCATCGTCACGCAGAAAGTAGGAAAAGGTCATTTCTTCTTCAAATAACTATTATTTTCAATTTTACAACTCGTCATTATGTATAAGTACACAAAACTTGGAATACCTACCATTGCATTTTCCGGCAGTCAATATTGCTGGGGCAACACAGACACAGGCTCCGGCATTGCAAGTTCCGGTTCCCCCGTTTGTTCCACCACAGCTTGGGTTGTCAGTGCACGGAGGAGGGCCTTAAATGAAGGGAATTTTTCAAGGTGATTGCAATAGTAGGAAAAAAGTGACTTCTGATACAAAAAGTAAATGTTATCAATTTACATCACATCATAATTTAGGCAAACAAGTCCCCAGGGTATGATGGACTTCCATATGAGCTATACAAGGAATTTAAAATTGATTTCTCTGTGATGTTTTGCAGACTATTTAACGAAATAATGAATTGAAAAGGCCACAGCAGAATAGAGACTAGAGGAGTCGTAAAGTTAATACCAAAAAAGGGAGACCGAGAAGACTTGAACAACTGGAGGCTCTTTAAACTCACGCAATGCGATTACACGATATTATCAAAAGTGCTAGCAAATCTATTAAAAGAAGTATTGCCATCAATTCTTAGTGTAAATCAGCGCGGAGGATTCAGTAAAAGAAAAAGCACGGACATACTGGCATGCATCAGAAACCTGCTACTGCAGTCGGCGTCCGTAAAAAAGCGCAAAGCACTAAATTGGAGAATCATTGGATTAGACGTAAGGAAAGCTTTTGATAAACTTCGACGACTGCTACTCTAAATTATTATGAAAGTCTATGGATTCTCCGCAGATTTCACCGAATGGATAAGAAAGCTGTACAAAGATACCACACAAGTGATCGTCATGGGCGACATGGTATCAGAAGAATTTAACGTGGAATTGGGAATCCGACAAGGATGTCCATTAAGCATGATGCTCTTCGAACTATACATTGATCCGCTTCTAAAATTCCTTGAAATGAAACTACGTGGTATTATGCTATTCGAAGAAATATTAAAAGCGAGAGGTTTCGTTGAAGATATAACCACGTTTACAGAAGACGAGGAAGATAATGTTAAGAGGATGGACGAGTGGAGGCGAGGTTTAATGAAGATAAGGCTCCTGGGGTGTGGGCTGAAGACATTCTGACACCGTAGGTGCCCACTAGCCCCAGGACCAGTCAGGAAACCGGACAAAAGAGACAAGGGAAAGTCTCAGGGAATTCTATAGCTCAGCCGCAGTCAATCCAGAAATCCCTAATCAAGCTGGTTCACCCATCCTAGCGAAGCTGGAATTCACATATCCAGTCAAGCCCGAGGCCTACTAGCCGAGATGGACCATAACGTCTATAGTTAATTTATCTCATGTAAATCGTGTACAAGAACATATAATATAGCACTAATGGGTCCCTAACTAAATATGTAAACTGGTCCTTACCATAAATTATAATACAGAGTAACTGAGGTCTTGCTCCGACCAAGGATGAAAGAGAACTACTTTTGGCTGCGGATTCATTACGCAGCCAAAATACTTAGAATGAAATGGATCAAAGCCTGACCTCGGATTAGCGAGCAGCTAACTGAAGCTAGGATAAAGACCGAGTGACCTATTGTCACGATGCCGGGAAATTAATGATGGTGATGGAAACCGAAGGGATATATAGAAAAGTAGGCGATAGATGGAGGGAATAATTAGGAGGACTATTACAGAGCAAAGTGCTATGGGATGTCTCCATAACACACCTCCCCCCCTTGGGCAGAGTGGTGTACGGGCAACAAAAGAGTCTACAATGTTTCCATTCCAGCCCCACCTACTAACATACCATCGACAGCTAAGCCATCGCGGCAACCCAGGTTTCTGACAGAGGGGGCAATCAAATAAGTGTGAAAAATCAAAGCCCACTCTCTGTTCAGTTAGTTCAGGGTCCTTTATTGAGCTTCAGTCCTACTGACCTTACCCTGACCACACGAACCAAACCAAAACAAATATAAAATGCGAAATAAAGGCAGAATTAATATTTGAAGCGTCGATGCCTTTAAGTTCTAAAATAAATTAGGGCTGGAAGAAACTTTAAAAAGGGATTATCAGGGAAATGTTGCCAGTACCACAACTCGTCCCAAAAGAGAAGTCTCTGAGATTTGTTAAAAATAGAACATGGAAAAGGGAAAACTAGGAGGAATTTGGGAGGAAAGGGAAAAAGAAAGGCCGCAATTTTAAAAATTACTCCAGTTAGCTGTCGCAACGACCTAAGGTAAGACCTTGATGCAAAAAAAACTTGAAGTAGAAATGGGGGAGGTCCTACGCACTCTAAGCCGCAAAATAAAGCACTAAAGGTAAGGGCACGCAAGTAATGAAAGCGCAAAAGACAGGCGCAAAGCATTTTTAAGAATGATGGCCGAACACACGGCGTCAATATGATTTTTGATAATATATACATTATGTGCATAAACTTAGGGCAATAAAGCGCGGAAAACAAAAGTGGGGGAAAGAAAGGTTATGTTTCAACGTCATTCAGAAAGTAGGGGAAAAGAAAGGGTATGCATCAACGTCACGCAGAAAGTAGGAATAAGTGATTTCTTCTTCAAATAACTATTATGATCAATTTTACAACTCATCATTACGTATAAGTACACAAAACTTGGAATACCTACCATTGCATTTTCCGGCAGTCAATATTGCTGGGGCAACACAGACACAGGCTCCAGCATTGCAAGTTCCGGTTCCCCCGTTTGTTCCACCACAGCTTGGGTTGTCAGTGCACGGAGGAGGGCCTTAAATGAAAGAGAATTTTTCAAGGTGATTGCAATAGTAGGAAAAAAGTGATTTCTGCTACAAATTATCAATTTACATCACATCATAATTTAGGTTAAAGATAACAAAAATGGAGTACTTACCATTGCATTTTCCGGCAATCAATATTGCTGGGGCAACACAGGCACAGGCTCCAGCATTGCAAGTTCCGGTTCCCCCGTTTGTTCCACCACAGCTTATGTTGTCAGTGCACGGAGGAGGGCCTTAAAGGAAAGGGAATTTTTCAAGGTGATTGCAATAGTAGGAAAAAGTAATTTCTGATACAAAAAGGAAATGTTATCAATTTACGTCACATTATAGTTTAGGCTACAGATAACATAAATGGAACACCTACCATTGCATTTTCCGGAAATCAAAGTTGCTGGTGCAGTACAGACACAGGCTCCAGCAGTGCAAGTACCGGCTCCCCCGTTTGTTCCACTACAGCTTGGGTTATCAGTGCACGGAGGGCCTTGAAAGAAAGGCTATGTTTCAACGTCACTCAGAAAGTAGTGTTTAAAGAAAGGGTATGCATCAACGTCACGCAGAAAGTAGCAAAAAGTGATTTCTTCTTCAAATAACTATTATGATCAATTTTACAACTCTTCATTATGTATAAGTGCACAAAACATGGAATACCTACCATTGCATTTTCCGGCAGTCAATATTGCTGGGGCAACACAGACACAGGCTCCAGCATTGCAAGTTCCGGTCCCCCCGTTTGTTCCACCACAGCTTGGGTTGTCAGTGCATGGAGGAGGGCCTTAAAAGAAAGGGTATGTTTCAAGGTCATTGGAATAGTAGTAAAAAAGTAATTTCTGCTACAAAAACTTATTATTATCAATTTACATCACATCATTATTTAGGCTACAAATAAAAAGAATGGAGTATTGCATTTGCATTTTCCGGCAGTCAAAGTTGCTGGTGCAGTACAGACACAGGCTCCAACAGTACAAATCCCGACTCCCCCATTTGTTCCACCACAACTTGCGTTGTCAGTGCACGGAGGAGGGCCTTAAAAGAAAGGCTATGTTTCAAGGTTATTGCAATAGCAGTAAAAAAGTGATTTCAGCTAAAACAAGACCAAAGGTTTCGATGGGATCCCAAAAATTCAATATCTGATCCAGACGACTGGGTCTTGTCTTAGCCAGATCCAGTCTTCCGCCGACTCCTTGAACATTTTTACAATTAAAATTCAGAAACAGATTAAGGCCAAATAGCTAATCACCTGAGAAAACCAAGTTCAGATTTGGATTCAGCATGTGTGTTAACCCCTATAAGTCATATCTGTTTTGACGAAAACTTCCTGCCACTTCTGCCAATTTCCCGGTTCCGGCCGAACTCCAGAACTACTTGTCCGGCGAAAAAAGAAAGCTCAAAGACGAAATCAGGGTATCTTCTTTCCCCAGTAATGAACATCAACTTCAAATAGAAATTTAGCTTATAACAAATTTTCCGATTCCAGCCGGATTCCGGTCGAACTGTATGTCTGGGTAAAATACGATTGTCACACAGGGACTCAGCATCTCTTCTTACCCCTAAATCGCTTATCTAATCAACTAGAAATAAAACTTTGACTTCCAACAGTTTTCCGGTTTTGGCCGGATTCCGGACGAACTACATGTCCGGGTAGACACTTGTTTTCACATAAGTGTTCAGCATGTCTTCTTGCCCTAAACCAAACATCTAATCAACTCCAAATAAAACTTTTAATTTTGACAAACTTTCTGGTTTGGGCCGGATTTCGGTCGAAATACTTGTCCGTCGAGAAAATAGTTTTCACCATCGTCTTCAGCATGTCTCTCTACCTCTAAATCGAACATTTAACCAACTTCAAATAAAACTTTTACTTTATGGCCGGATTCCGGGCGAAATACTTGTCCATCGAGAAAATAGTTTTCACCAACGTCTTCAGCATGTCTTCCTACCCCTAAATCGAACATCTAATCAATTTCAAATAAAACTTTTACTTTCAACAAACTTTCCGGTTTGGGCCGGATTCCGGGCGAAATACTTGTCCTTCGAGAAAATAGTTTTCACCATCGTCTTCAGCATGCCTACCTACCTCTAAATCGAACATTTAATCAACTTCAAATAAAACTTTTACTTTCAACAAACTTTCCGGTTTGGGCCGGATTCCGGGCGAAATACTTGTCCATCGAGAAAATAGTTTTCACCATCGTCTTCAGCATGTCTTCCTACTCCTAAATCGAACATCTAATCAACTTCAAATAAAACTTTTACTTTCAACAAACTTTCCGGTTTTGGCCGGATTCCGGACGAACTACTTGTCCTTCGAGAAAATAGTTTTCACCATCGTGTTCAGCATGTCTTTTTACCCCATAATCGACTATCACATTGGCTGATTCAAAATATTTCGTTTGTCCCTTAATTTGAATCCCCTCCCCCACCCCTAAATGTAGAGCTTCAAAGCCCATCTACGAACTTGACTGGTCTGACGACCCAACGAACCTTCACACCAAGTTTCATCAAAATATCTCATTCCCTTCGAGAGTTATCGTGCTTACAGACGGACGGACAGACGGACGGACGGACGGACGGAAAGACGGACAACTTTTGCGATGTCATCGATATCCCTCCACTTACGTTTTGGGATCCCAAAAAGTTAAAATTATCAATTTACATCACATCATTAGTTAGGCTACAAATAAAAAAAATGGAGTACCTACCATTGCATTTTCCGGCAGTCAAAGTTGCTGGGGCAGTACAGAAACAGGCTCCAGCAGTACAAGTACCGACTCCCCCATTTGTTCCACCACAACTTGGGTTGTCAGTGCACGGAGGAGGGCCTTAAAAGAAAGGGTATGTTTCAATATTATTGCAATAGTAGTAAAAAAGTGATTTCTGCTACAAAAAGCTAATATTATCAATTTACATCACATCATTATTTAGGCTACAAATAAGAACAATGGAGTGCCTACCGTTGCATTTTTCCGGCAGTCAACGTTGCTGGTGCAGTACAGACACAGGCTCCAGCAGTACAGGTACCGACTCCCCCATTTGTTCCACCACAGCTTGGGTTGTCAGTGCACGGAGGAGGGCCTTAAAAGAAAGGGTATGTTTCAAGGTCATTGCAATAGTAGTAAAAAAGTAATTTCTGCTACAAAAAGTTAATATTATCAAATTACATCACATCATAATTTAGGATACAAATAAAAAAAATGGAGTACCTACCATTGCATTTTCCGGCAGTCAAAACTGCTGGTGCAGTACAGACACAGGCTCCAGCAGTACAAGTACCGACTCCCCCATTTGTTCCAGCACAGCTTGGGTTGTCAGAGCACGGAGGAGGGCCTTAAAAGAAAGGGTATGTTTCAAGGTCATTGCAATAGTAGTAAAAAAGTAATTTCTGCTACAAAAAGTTAATATTATCAATTTACATCTCATCATTATTTAGGCTACAAATAAAAAAAATGGAGTACCTACCATTGCATTTTCCGGCAGTCAAAGTTGCTGGTGCAATACAGACACAGGCTCCAGCGGTGCAAGTACCGGCTCCACCATTTGACCCACCACAGCTTGCGTTGTTAGTGCATGGAGGAGGGCCTTAAAAGAAAGGATTGTTTCAAGGTCATTGCAAAAGTAGGAAAAAAGTGAGTTCTTCTATAGAAAGTTATTACTATCAATTTAAATCACATCATAATTTAGGCTACAACTAACAAAAAATGGAGTACCTACCATTGCATTTTCCGGCAGTCAAAGTTGCTGGTGCAGTACAGACACAGGCTCCAGCAGTACAAGTACCGGCTCCCCCATTTGACCCACCACAGCTTGCGTTGTCAGTGCATGGAGGAGGGCCTTAAAAGAAAGGGTATGTATAATGTCCAGTGAAAATTAGGCTTGGGTTGTCAGTGCACGGAGAAGGGCCTTAAAAGGAAGGATTGTTTCAAGGTCATTGCAAAAGTAGGAAAAAAGTGATTTCTTCTATAGAAAGTTATTATTATCAATTTTACGACACATCAAAATTTAGGCTATAATTAAAAAAATGGAATACCTACCATTGCATTTTCCAGCAGTCAAAGTTGCTGGTGCAGTACAGACACAGGCTCCAGCGGTGCAAGTACCGGCTCCCCCATTTGTTCCACCACAGCTTGCGTTGTCAGTGCATGGAGGAGGTCCTTAAAAGAAAGGGTATGTTTAAGGTCCACTGAAAATTAGGAAAAAAGTGATTTCTTATGTAAAGAATTATAATTATATTATAATTATAATTATAATACTACTCATCATTACGTACAAGTATATAAAGCTTGGAGTACCTACCATTGCATTTCCCGGCAGTCAATATTGCTGGGGCATTACAGACACAGGCTCCAGCAGTCATTGCAAAATTAGGAGTAAAATGATTTCTTCTACAAAAAGCTAATATTATCAATTTCATTGACAAAATAGGAAAGAAGTGCGGTGTTTGCGGCGTTTGCTTTTAGCCCTTTTAATTCCACAAATGTTCCGTTTTAGTTGGATTCCGGACCAACTACATGACCGACACGAAAATGCTGTAAATTATTCTGATTTGACGTGATCTGACCCATGGCCGCCTGGCTAATTTGCTTGTTCGTTTCTTCATTTAAACAAAGACTTTTAAATATAGTCTATAAAGCACCTGAACAAATTTGACCCTATCCAAAACACATTTCAGCGGGGAAAACCCCAGAAAATCTATTTCTAACTCGAACTCTGATTGGTGACGCTTCCTTCCTTATTGCGTCATCTTTTGAACTTGCCTGGACGTGATGACCTGTTTATTTCAGCTACAGAGTTTGGGGAAACCCAGATGTTCTATTTATAGCTCCCTATTTTCGGACTATTATGGGGAAAGTCAAATAATCTATTTACAACTCGCTAGGCTCCCCCACTTATTGCGTCATCTCTTGAACTTGCCTGAACGTGTGAACCTGTTTATTTTTGTTGTTTATTTCAGCTACGGGTTTGGAGAAAACCCAGATGTTCTTTTTTTAGCTCTCTATTTCTGGATATGTTTGAGGAAAACCCAAACAATCTACTTTTCACTGTTCATTTATGTACGTGTCTATCAAAGGGCTGGGGGGTGGGGGTATGATAGGTATGATGGGAAGGTGTGCGGAGGGTAAGAATGTTTACAAGTCTATACCCCTAAACTCACTACGATTACCAGGATCATACCTCTATAAAATAATATAGAAAGGTTTTTTTTTTTTTTATTTGTTTGATACGCTCCAAACCGACTATCTACTGAGAATAACTTTTTACTACCCCTCTGGCATTCTTTCCTCTTTAGAAATACAGGTATCACGGGAAACAAGGGACCATTAAACACAAACAGCTATTTTATATCAAAATACAAAAATTAGTTTTTCATCATGTACTCTATATCTTGCTGCTGGTCTTCTAAACAAAAGGCGGAACTATGGCAAAAATAAAAACACAGCCAGATTATTCATCTGATATTGTTCAAATTTCACGGCTAGACAGTCAATACAAGTCGGCTGAATGCTACTGTGATTATGACAAGAGGTATGTAAACAAGGGGCACAATCCCTAAGATCTGGTTTGATTGAGCATACATTATTTTAAGAGACTACGGCCTCGCAAAAACGACATTTATAACTTTCTTGATTCATTCTTGAATACTTACTAAAGTGACACAATCCTCAAAACATCCTCAATCTGTTTTATCGTGACCAAAATCCTTTAAGCACTCATAATACGGGTTTCCTTAAAGCACTCTTCACTGCCAATCACGTGCGGTTTCGCTTACCGGGCGAAAATCCTAACCCGAGCGTACTCGAATGGCAGCTGTCAGATTCCGGATCCCGAAATGCACGCGCGATGTTTTCGGCTGGCTGACGCCCTTCCCGCCCAGAATCTTAGCGCTTTGGCTTGGAAACAGACGGACGGTCAGATATAGGGAAACCCATCTTCTACAATACGCCATAATCGACTACTGTCATTGAACAGCTGTTTAAGATTGTTTTCAGTTGTTTTCGATCGTTTTCAATTGTTTTCGATCGTTTTCAGTTGGTATCCATCGGCAACAGTTGGTTTTGTTTTCAAGTTGAGCTGTGAACGACCAAAATAGTTTAACTGAAACGGTGAATAGAAAATCCCAATCGGAAACAATTGGAAACAACTGTTTTCAATCATAATTTTTGCAACAGTTTACGATTTTTTTTTTTCGAGTGTCATTGAACAACTTTTTAAGATCGTTTTCAGTTTTTTTAACAATTGGTTTCTTTTTTAAGTCCTGAAATAAGACCTGATTTTTAACAACAGCAGTAGGGAAGTTTAATATTATTGAATTGTAAACGATCAAAATAATTTCGCTGCAACGATAAATCTGAAATGCAAATCTATAACTGTTTATGATTGTTTTTTTCAACTGTTTACGATCGTTCTCAACCGTTTTTAAAGTCGTAAACAACTGTAAACAGTTGTTAACAATAGAAAATGCTTTTTTTCAGTTGTAATTTTTCAATCGTTTCTTACGTATCTATTCAAAACGATCGTTTTCAGTTGTTTTCAATCGTTTTCAATTGTTTTCAATAGGAAACAGTTTGTTTTGTTTTCAAGTCGTGAAATGCAGACCTGAGTTTTAACAACGGTGATAGGGAAGTTGATTTTTGTTTTAGTTGCAAACGATCAAAATAGTTGAACTGAAACGGTGAATCTGAAATCCCAATCGTAAACGATTTGAAACAACTATTTCCAATCGTAATTTTACAACTGTTCAGTTTTTTTTTAAAGTGCTATTTAAAGTTTTAGTCGTTTTCGGTCGTTTTCAGATGTTTTCGTTCGGAAACAGATGATTTTGTTTTGCAAATGCTGAAACAGGACCTGATTTTTAACAAGTGTAGTGGAGAAGTTGAATTTTGTTGAGTTATAAACATCAAAATAGTTTAAGTGAAACGGTGAATCCCAAATCCCAATCGTGAACGATTGGAAACAGATATTTCAAATCATAATTTTACAACTGTTTACGATTGTTATTTTCCTTGTTTTCGCTATTCTCACTTTTCTTTGAAGAGCAAAATATACCAAAAGCAGCTTTTTCTTAGAGTAGTGCCGTTTAGTCGATAATTTTGAAATACAATATATTCGCCCCTGTATACCACTATGGAAATATTGTTCGTTAATATCGTTGACTGAATTGAGTCACAGAAAATTAAGCATTAGTTGAGGTTGGAGAGAAGTCGAAGTCCTTCCGCTTGTCGACAAGCTACAGTATAGGGCATAGGAGGGGGGGGGGGGGTGGAGAGGGTGTTGAACAAGAATCTGGAGTCAGAAATTACGATCGTAAGAAACGATTGGTAACAACTGTTTTCGATCGTAAAAGTAAATTTGGAAACATTTGTTTTCAATCGTAAAATAACGATTGGAATCAATCAGTTTCAATTTTAATCCTACGATCGTAAACAATTATTTTCAATAGGATACAACTGTTTCCGAGTGTAAAAATACACTTGGAAACACCTGGTTTTGATCTTAAAAAGACGATCGTTAACAACTGCTTAAAATTGCAAAAAAGAAAATTAGTTCCGATCGTATACAACTGTTTCCAATCGTAAAAAAAAAAAAATTGTTTACGATCGTTTACGAATGGTAAATTTTTCCATAATACAATTGGACAAAGCAAAGATCGTCTACGATCGATTATGACTTGCATTACTTTCGTACGGGACCCTCCATACTGTAAAAGTTAACAAGAAATGGAGTACCTACCATTGCATTTTCCGGCAGTCAATATTGCTGGTTGAGTACAGGCACAGGATCCAGAAGTGCAAGTACCGGCTCCCCCATTTGTTCCACCACAGCTTGGGCTGTCAGTGCACACAGGGACTTAACGAAAGGGTATGAGTCAATTTCATTGAGAAAGTAGGAACAAAAGTTCTTTCTTCGGAAAAAAAATTTGTGTTATCAATTCAAGTACCCAGCATAAAGAACCTCACCAAAAAATAGGGGACCTACCATTGCATTTTCCGGCACTCAATGTTGCTGGTGCAGTACAGACACAGGCTCCAGAAGTGCAAGTACCAGCTCCCCCGTTTGTTCCACCACAGCTAGGGTTGTCAGTGCACGCAGGGGCTTAAAATAAAAGGTATTTATCAAGGTCACTGAGAAAGTGGGACAATAATTAGTTATTTTACAAATACGTAGTTGTTGTTCCTAGCGCAAATTTATCTTTCTTGCAACTTGCAGAAGGCACTATTGCGACCCAATATTGTCTTAATAGAATCAATATAATTCATTCCGGTTTCTTTGAGGCACTTCGTGACTCAATATGGTCTGAATCGAATCAACATAATTCATTCCGGTTTCTTTAGTCACGGATTTGTAGGTGATCTGCTGTCGTGTCGATCGCTGGTCGATAACAGTTTTATCATAAATAATGCCACCCATCATAACATACTAAAAAAAAATGGAGTACCAACCATTGCATTTTCCGGCAGTCAATGTTGCTGGTGCAGTACAGACACAGGCTCCGGAAGTGCAAGTACCAGCTCCCCCGTTTGTTCCACCACAGCTTGGGTTGTCAGTGCACGCAGGGGCTTAAAAGAACGGGTATGTGTCAAGGTTATCGAAAAAGTTGGAACAAAACTTACTTCTTGTGCAAATAACTATTATTATCAAGTGTAACACCCCGTATCAAAATCATTATGTTGGAAACTATTTTTCACAATTGTTTATGATCATTAACACCTGGAAACAGTTGTTAACAACTGTACACAATTATTAGCAATTTGAAACAGTTGTTTCCGATCGTAATTCTACGCTTCTCTATTTCGTATCCACTCAAAACGATTGTTTTCGACCGTTTCCAATCATTTTCAATTGTTTCCGATTGTTTTCAATCTGAAAGAGTTGGTTTGGTTTTCAATTCCTGAAACAAGACCTGATATTTAACAACGGTTAACTGAAATTGTAAATCTGAAATATAATATTAAAACTGTTTACGATTTTTTTCAACTGTTTACGATCGTTTTCAACTGTTTTCGAGCGTATGTAGTTGTTTTTAATCCTAAATTAAGCCGTAAACAACTGTAAACGATTGTTAACAATTGGAACATTTGTTTTTTCTCGTAATTTTACAAACATTTTTCAATTTCCATTCAAAACGATCGTTTTCTATTGTTTACAATCGTTTTCATTTGTTTTTGATGGGAAACAGTTTGTTTTGTTTCCAAGTCATGACTTGCATACTTGAGTTTTAACAACGGTGATAGCAAAGTTGATTTTTTTTTTAGTTCTAAACTATCAAAATAATTAAACTGAAACGGTGAATCTGAAATCCCAATCGTAAACGTCAAGTGTTTCCAATCGTAGTTTTACAACTGTTCACGATTGTTTTATTTTTTCAGGTCCTAATGCATATTTGTTTAAGATCGTTTTCAGTTGTTTTCGATCTGTTTCAGATGTTTTCGGTTGTTTTACAGTCGTTTTTGAAACAAGACCTGATTTTAAAGAAGACCTCAATTTTGTTGAGGTAAAAATGGTCAAAATAGTTTAAGTGAAACAGTGATTGCGAAATCCCAATCGTAATTTTAAATTTTTTTACGATTGTTTTTTTTTCAGAAAGTGGAAAAGACGAGGAAATGCTTGATGTTGAAACATCTCATCCGTGTTTTTTAATTCTCACTTTTCTTTGAAGCGCAAAATATTAAAAAATTAACTTTCGCATTTGAACCCCCCTTACAGTGCTAAAGCGTCTTCTTCTTAGAATACTACCGTTTAATCGTTGGAAGAGCAGAATATTTGCCTCTATATACACAATGCAAATATTGTTCGTTAATATCGACTGAATTGAGTCACAGAAAATTAAGCATTATCTTCAAGCTGGGGAGAATTCGAAGTCCTTCGCTTATATACAATTTTAGGGCATAGGTTGAGGGAGTGTTAAAAAAGAATCTGGAGTCGGAAATTTCGATCGTAATAATGCGATTGAAAACAACTGTTTTAGATCGTAAAAATACAATTGGAAACAGTTGTATTCAATCGTAAAACAACGATTGGAACCAATTGGTTTCAATCGTAAACAGCTTTTTCGATCGTAACATTACAACTGGAAACAGATGTTTTCAATCGTAAAATAACATTTGGAAACAATCGGTTTCAATTTTAAAAATAAGATCGTAAACAACTATTTTCGAAATGATACAACTGTCTCCGATCGTAAGACTACTATTCGAAACAACTGTTTCTGTGTAAATAACTATTTCTGATCTTAAACAACTGTTTACAATCGTAAAAAAGGTGTTTACGATCGTTCCGAATTGCTTATAGATGTTTACGAAAGGAAAATTTTTCCATATTACAATTTGACAAAGAAAAGATCGTTTACGACTTGAATTATTTCCATACGGGACCCTCCATACTGTACGAGTACACAAAAAATGGAGTACCTACCATTGCATTTTCCGAAAGTCAATGTTGCTGGTGCAGTGCAGACACAGGCTCCAGAAGTGCAAGTACCGGCTCCCCCGTTTGTCCCACCACAGCTTGGGTTGTCGGTGCAAACAGGGACTTAAAGAAAGGGTATGAATCAAGGTCATTGAGAAAGTATTAACAAAAGATCTTTCTTCTGAAAAAACTTGTTATCAATTGTAATACCCATCATAATGAATTACAAAAAAAAATGGAGTACATACCATTGCATTTTCCGGCAGTCAATGTTGCTGGTCCACTACAGACACAGGCTCCAGCAGTGCAAGTGCCGGCTCCCCCGTTTGTTCCAGCGCAGCTTGGGTTGTCAGTGCACGCAGGGACTTAAAGAAATTGTATGGATCAAGTCCACGATAAGTGCGATAATCTCTATTTTAAAGGATCTTCTCCCCTGGTCCACTAAATTGCCAGGTTTTTAAGATCCCACAATTTTTTTCTCTTACATAGCTGGGTAGTACAGTAACGCGATCCTTTCCGTGCTTCCGCGGTACTGCACTTATCGACATTAACCGTCAGCTGTTAATATCAATTGTAATACCCCATATGGAAAAAAATTTGTCGTAGACAATTGTTTTCAATTGTTTATGATAATTAACAACTGGAAACAACTGTAAACTATTGTTAACAATTAAAAACAGTTGTTTCCGATCGTAATTTTACGATTCTTTCTTTTATCCGTTAAATACGATTGTTTTCAACTGTTTTGAATCGTTTTCAATTGTTTCCGATCGTTTTCAATTGTTTCTAACCGTTTTCAATTGTTTTCTATCAGAAACAGTTGTATTTGTTTTCAAGTCGTGAAATACAGACCTAAGTTTTAACAAGTTTAAGGGAAGTTGATTTATTTTTTCTTGTAGACGATCAAAAGAGTTAAATTGAAACGGTGAATCTGAAATCCTTATCAGAAACGATTGGAAACAACGGTTTATGATTCTTTTTATCAAGTTTCAATAAACAACTTTTTACGATCGTTTTCAGTTGTTTCGATCAGAAACAGTTCGTTTGGTTTCAAAGGCCTTAAAAAGGCCCTGATTCTTACAACGGTAGCAGGAGTTAGTATAGAAGAATTTAAAGAAGTATATCCACTATTCTGTTTCGATGTTTCCAAACACGAGTCAAATATTTATAATGGAACAACTGCTGATATTGAAATAAGTTTAACGTTGAAAGATAATCAACCCGTACCATATAATGTTTACTGTGTTATATATTATGAAAGAAAAGCTACATTAGATATTATCAATAAAAATATGTATGTGAGTTTGTGAGCCTAAATTTTTATTTAATAAAATCATCCCCTAATAAATGGAGTCCACAAAGGAAGTCTTGAATACAATCAGAATGAATAAATACAATGAGACAATCAGGAAAGAAGAACTAGTGTTAGGTTTGAAATATGCTATTGTTAAAATGAGAATTGCTAAGACGAAATATGGTGATAAGTTGGTTGTAGTCATTAATCATAATAACAAACCCTGTGATTTGTTTATAACACAGAAATATAATGCCATTGCTAACGAATTACTTTTAAAGAAAAATCTGGTTTTGCAGCCTATTGTACGCGAAAACAAGAACAAAGAAACATATGTGGATTTAGAACTGTTTACTCAGTAATATTTGAATAAAAAATTAAAAAAAAAAGAAGTAGTATTTTAGTGTACATTGTAGTATTTTATATGTAGTAAAGGGTAATATTTCTCATTTCTTGTATCCTTTATTTTGGAAGTAAGAAAATAAAAATGTTCTTAAAAAAGGGGGTAATTTGGTAAAAAGGATATTAAAGTTTAAGAAATTGATGTTAAAATGGGGTTTTGAAATTGGGGGGAGGGTGGAGTGGGAGCCGGTATTATATACTACTAGCAAGGATGCTGAGTTTTGTTAGGGTTGTAAACGATCAAAATAGTTTAACTGAAACAGTGAATCTAAAATCCCATCGTAAACAATTTGAAACAATTGTTTACGATTGTTTTCAGTTGCTTTCGATTGTTTTCGATCGTTTTCAGTCGTTTACTGATACGGTGAATATGGAATTCCAATCGTAAATGATCGGAAACAGTTGTTTCCAATCGTAATTTTACAACTGTTTAAGATGGTTTTTTTTCTAGAGTCATTAAACAACAGTTTGACATCCTTTTCAGTTGTTTTTGTGGTTTTCACTTATAGAGTTGGTTTGGTTTTCAAGTCGTGTAACAAGACTGATTGTTAACAACAGTAGTAAAGAAATTTAATTTTTGTGATTGTAAACGATCAAAATAGTTTACTGAACCGGCGAATCGAAAATCGAAATCGTAAACCATTAGAAACAGCTGTTTCCAATCGTAACTCTTACAACAGTATACGATTTTTCTTTCAAGTGTCAGTGAACAACTGTATCGTAATTGTAAACAACTGATTCCAATAGTAAAAAAAAAACTGTTTATGATTGTTCTTATTGTTTAAAATTGCTTACGAATGGAAAGATTTTCAATAATACAATCGGAAAAAGAAAAGATCGTTTACGATAGTTTACGACTTGAATTATTTCCGTCGGGGACCCACTATACTGTACAAGCACACAAGAAATGGAGTACCTATCATTTCATTTTCCGGCTGTCAATGTTGCTGGTG
Organism: Branchinecta lynchi; assembly: GCA_023053575.1. Lineage (NCBI taxonomy): Eukaryota > Metazoa > Arthropoda > Branchiopoda > Anostraca > Branchinectidae > Branchinecta > Branchinecta lynchi. Next base: position 18,169,708 of record JAKZAP010000015.1, read on the forward strand.
CAGTACAGACACAGGCTCCAGAAGTGCAAGTACCGGCTCCCCCGTTTGTTCCACCACAGCTTGGGCTGTTAGTGCACTCAGGGACTTGGCTATTGTTCTCAATTGTAATACCCATCATAATGAACTAAACAAAAAATGAAGTGCCTACCATTGCATTTTCCGGCAGTCAATGTTGCTGGTGCAGTACAGACACAGGCTCCAGAATTGCAGGTACCAGCTCCCCCGTTTGTTCCACCACAGCTTGGATTATCAGTGCAGGCAGGGGCTTAAAATAAAGGGTATGTATCAAGGCCATTGAGAAAGTAGGACTTTTTTTTAGTTCTTCTGCAAATCAATGTTTTTATCAAATGTACTAACCATCATAGTATACAAGTACACAGAAAATGGAGTACCTACCATTACATTTTCGGGCAGTCAATGTTGCTGGTACAGTACAGACACAGGCTCCAGTAGTACAAGTACCGGTTCATACAAAGGGTATGAATCAATGTCATTGAAAAAGTAGGAACAAAAGTTCTTTCTTCTGAAAAACGTTGTTGATATCAATTGAAATGCCCATCATAATGAACTTACTTGCAGAAGAACTCATTCTTAGTTACAAAAATTATTTCTTCAGCAAACAACTATTGTTCTCAATAGTAATACCCATCATAATGAACTAAACAAAAAATGAAGTGCCTACCATTGCATTTTCCGGCAGTCAATGTTGCTGAACTTACTTGCAGGAGAACTCATTCTTAGGAACAAAAGTTATTTCTTCAGCAAACAACTATTGTTCTCAATAGTAATACCCATCATAATGAACTAAACAAAAAATGAAGTGCCTACCATTGCATTTTCCGGCAGTCAATGTTGCTGGTGCAGTACAGACACAGGCTCCAGAATTGCAGGTACCAGCTCCCCCGTTTGTTCCACCACAGCTTGGATTATCAGTGCAGGCAGGGGCTTAAAATAAAGGGTATGTATCAAGGCCATTGAGAAAGTAGGACTTTCTTTTAGTTCTTCTGCAAATCATTGTAATTATGAATTGTACTAACCATCATAATATACAAGTACACAGAAAATGGAGTACCTACCATTGCATTTTCCGGCAGTAAATGTTGCTGGTACAGTACAGACACAGGCTCCAGTAGTACAAGTACCGGTTCCCCCGTTTGTTCCACTGCAGCTTGGGTTGTCAATGCACGCAGGGACTTAAAAGAAAGGATATGGATCAAGTCCTCGATAAATGTGATAATCTTTATTTTAACGGATCTTCTTCTCCTGGTCCACTAAATTGCCAGATTTTTAATCTTCCACAAGTTGTTTCTCTTAAATTTCTGGGTAGTATAGTAACGAGATCCTATTCGTGTTTTCGCGGTACTGCACTTATCGACATCGATCATAAGCTACAAATAGGCGACGCAAAGATTTCAGCAAACCGGGATAAGTTCAGAAGAATACCTTCAGCAAAACTTTACGGTTTTTTTTTCAACCCATCTGTTGATTTCTCGGTTGGTCTGTTTGACATTTTGATAAAGAGATCTATCCAGAATAAGGAGAGAATATTTCCGTTACTTTAAGTTTCTTTTGTATCTGCCGTGGTCCCACAATAATTCTAAGATCATTAAATCTTACGGAGCTACTGACATTTTGTCAAGGCTGCAAGAACTGCACAATCTAATTTGCGTCTGTTGCCAAATCACCAAATGATTAGACGTTTTTATTGATAGTTGTAGGCCTATTTTATATTCTCCTGTTGTCTTCAATCTTTTCTTTTTCTATTATCTTTACTCCACTTTCCTTTGTTGTAAGAAATGTTTGGGTTACAAATGTACTTCCAAGATCATTGAGAAAGTAGGAAAAAGAGTGATATTATCTTGCAAATGAATATTGTTCTCAATTTTACTAGCCATAATCATGGACAAGCATACAAAAATTGGAGTGATAACCACTGCATTTTCCGTCAGTCAATGTTGCTGGTGCAGTACAGACGCAGGCTTCAGCAGTGCAACTGCCGACTCCCCCATTTGTTCCACCACAGCTTAGGTTGTTAGTGCACGCAGGGACTTAAAAGAAAAGGTATGTATCAAGGTCATTGAGAAAGTTGGAGAAAAGTGATTTGTTCTGCAAATCATTGTTATTATCAATTGTACTAGCCATCATAATTTACAAGTACACTGTAAATGGAGTACCTACCATTGCATTTTCCAGCAGTCAATGTTGCTGGTGCAGTACAGACACAGGCTCCAGAAGTGCAAGTACCGGCTCCTCCATTTGTTCCAGCACAGCTTAGGTTGTTAGTGCACGCAGGGACTTAAAAGAAATGGTTTATATCAAGGTCATTGAGAAATTAGGCAAAACGAGATTGATTCTGAAATCAAATATTATAATCGATTGCAGTACCCGTCATAAAGTACAAATACAGAGAAAATGGATTACCTACCATTGCACTTTCCGGCAGTCAATGATGCTGGTGCAGAACAGACACAGGCTCCAGCAGTGCAAATACCGGCTCCCCCGTTTGTGCCACCGCAGCTTGGGTTGTCAGTGCAAGCAGGTACTTCAAAGAAAGGATATGGATCAAGTACTCGATAAGTGCGATAATCTGTGTTTTAACAGATCTTCTTCCCCTGGTCCACTAAATTGCCAGGTTTTTAAGATTCCCCCAGTTTTTTCTCTTAGATTGCTGGGTATTACAGTAACAGATTCCTTTCCGTCTTTCTGCGGTACTCCACTTATCGACATTAAGTGTAAGCTACAAAAAGTGTACAGTAACGAGATCCTTTCCGTGTTTTTTCGGTATTGCACTTATCGACATTAATCGTAAGCTACAAATAGGCTACGCAAATATTTCAGCAAACCGGGCAAGTTCAGAAGAGCAAGTTCAGAAGAGCAGCTTCAGCCAAAACTTTACTCTTCTTTTTCCAACCCGGCTATTCTTTTCTAGGTCAGTCTGTTTGACAGTTTTGATAAACGGGACCTATCGAGAATAATGGTAGATTATTTCCGTTACAATAAGTTTGTTCTGTATCTACCCCAGGCCCGTAGTAACTCTATTATCATTCAGTTTTACAGAGCATTTGTCAAGGCTGCAAGAAATGCACACTGATTTTCGTCAGAAATATAGTCTACGTCTGTTGCCGCATCATCGACTAATTAGACTTCTTTGATCGAAAGTTGTAGGCCTATACTAAATGTTTCGTAAGTTATTCTCCTGTAGTCTTTGTTCTATTTTTTCTGTTACCTTCATTTTACTTTCTTTTGTTGTAAAGTAATTTGTGGGTTACAAATATACTTACATGCTTACAAGGTCACTGAGAAAGTAGGAAAAAGTGATTCCTCTTGCAAATAATTATTATTATCAGTCGTACTACTCATCATAATAAACAAGTCCAAAAAAAGTGCAGTACGTACCATTGCATTTCCCGGCAGTCAATGTTGCTGGTGTTGTACAGACACAGGTTCCAGCAGTGCAAATACCGGCTCCCCCGTTTGTTCCACCACAACTTAGGTTGTCAGTGCACGCAGGGACTTAAAGGAAAAAATTTTTATCAAGGTCGTCGAGAAAGTAGGAAACTAAGTGATTTCTCCTGCAAATAATGATTATTATCAATTTTACTACCCATCATAATTTACAAGTACACAAACAAACGGAGTACCATCCATTGTATTTCCCACCAATCATCGTTGCTGGTGCACTGCACTCCTGTTCTATAGTAGGACTCTGAAGCCTTTTAAAACACATTTCTAAATACCCTTTATTCCAAAACTGTGTTTAATCAATCAAGGAAAGTCGGAGAAAGTCCAATGTTTGCAAGTTTCTTTCAGTATCTACAAGTTCTAAATTGTCACTTCGGCTTGCAAAATTCAGTCTCAAACTTGAGAATCCTATGCCTCAATTCTTAATTCCGGTTTTGACCAGGATGAGAAATATCAGTCTTCGTCGGGTAAGTTCGAATCTCTCTATCGGGGCTACTCTCTTTTTAGTGTTCAATTTTATATTTTCATGGAACTAAGTACGTATTATTTTGAACTATGGTTGTCAGGTAGATTTCCACGAGATACGAGATATTTACTATCTCGTTGACACTACGAACAGGACTTTGAACATCAGATGGCATTAGCACTACCAGCGACAACTTGGTACGCTTAGATAGGGCTTGCTAATTCTAATAGGTATCGTTGCAGTAAACGCACAGTTGATGGTTGATGGTCGACTACCAATGACAGTTAATTTACCTCACTTAGTTGATGTCGAAATAACAACCGAGACAGCCAGAAACAAATATCAACGACGCTGCCCTTAGTAGTTACCTTTGACAACCTATCTCGCCTTTTAGTGGGAGAGGTTATTTTCATCGACCGTCTCGGTCTTATTTTCCGATTTCGACCTGAGGTGGGAGCAGAGGTTTTCCTTAAATAAAAATAAAGGAATGACCAAAGTTTATAATACACACTTACCGACACAGAGATTGTCTTTTAAGGTGAATCCACTTTTGCAAGTACAAGCTCCATCGGCATTGCATGTCCCAGCACCGCTAACACCGCATGTCAAATCTCCGTTCGGACATTTGCTGCTCGAACCGGCAGCTGCGAAGATGCTGACTGAAGCTGAAAATAAAAAAAAAAAACTTCGGAACCATTTTAAGTTTTGAACTGACTTTATTACCAAATTTCAAGTCTCATATTTCAACCAGGACTTTCTGTGTCGAAAACCGTCGAATGGGAAGTTTTAACTGAAAATTTGAGATTAAGACTAACGGACAGAAAAGCTAGTAGACTGTGCAGATATCTCTAATTGCCACATAAGACCATAAAGACTCTAGTGTACATCTTGACGTGTCTAACAGTTTGGTTCAAGCAGAATCGAGCACGGTTTGATTTGAGTGAGAAACAATTTCTGCAATTTTGTCGGGACATCGGGAAACTTAAACCATCTAGAAACAAGATAACTTACAGAGAATGATGGCCGAAGCCTCGAAATTGAAGCCAGCTGGAAGACCAGGAAGAGTAAAGACTGATCCGGAAGGTACCAACTTCTCCACGATGTTAGAAGCGATCCTGATGCGAGATGGGTAGTCTCCGCCTTCCAATTGAGCGAAAACAATGATCACAGTCCCTCCTGTTATCTGTCTTGCTGCCCTTACGGTTGCCTCTTTGCATTCAGCAACTTTCATCTTTGCAGCGTCACCCTGAAGAGGACGATTTATTTAGCTTATACAGTGGTGATGAACATTTAATACGTGTTGATGCAATTCTCATGCTTTTTCTAGATAGAAAATTATCCATCCATTTCAGCTACTAGGGCCTAAGCCCCGCTTTAAAATGAAATCACTCCCTCCGAATGAATGTCGAAAAAAAGTAAATATTTAAAAAGTTTGGTGGGTGAAGAAAAAAGTAAAAAGAAACAAGAGCTGAAAGCTTCTGAAGAAAATTGCTTGATGATGAATGAGACTAAGTCTTAAAGAATTGCCATAATATACCTTTCTTTGGGACATAGGAAGGTATGAACTGCATACTATTTCGAAAAAACTTACAAATGTTAACTTCCGAAATCAAGGTTTCGGCCGTTTGGAAAGTAGCGGAAAATAAATTGAAGTAAATGAAGGGTATGACACAGACTGGTTAGCTAGGAAAGAAAGAAATTCTTTCGGTTTATTAACATTTTTTCTATAGACTAATATTTTTCAAAAAAAAAATCTGTTTTATTTCTTAAAGCACAGAGGACAGTATTTACGATTTAATTCATGTAAATACTTCAAGAATAAAGAGTTTCCAAATAGTACGCGCCATCGCTTCCGATTTTATCGTTTCCGAGTTCTTGCAGAACCTCACTACCTCAGCGTACCATGGACATTTCATGAGTGCGACAAACCACAAAATATTCGAAATTGCTTTGGTGCATGTGTTCTGAGAGATGAATTCCGAATCTTCAAGAAAGTGCGATTATTTGTGATTGTTGCAGCAGAGGTTACATCTTTCTTCAGTTTTACACCAATTACACCCTTTATTGAGTGGCTGTATTATGTCAGAGTTGTTTTTGATTCCTCTGGTGTTTTGCAACTGCATTATGATGGGTTAATTTTCGTCTCAAAGAGGCTATTGGCCACTGCAGCCTGAAGTGTCTATCACATCATGGAAATAACTCTAGCAAGGTATGGAATCTTACTGGGTTCATTGTTTCTACTTCTCATGATTTCACTTGAGATCTGATGTTTTTTTTTCAGTTTAATATTCTGTTCTTGATCTCACAATACCACAGTAATCTCATTGTGAGACCTTCCTGTTGGGTTGGTAGTTGTAAGCTATTTCATAAGGCGGCATGATTTTGTGGGATCTAAAAACGGCACTTACAAGGGCACTACAAACTGCAAAAATTTCTCTGAGGGGCCTTACTAGTAGTTTTAATTGGTGGAAAGGTGCATCACTTATGTTGGGCCTTAGGTTCAGCATTTTAGCCCAGTCAACGACAAATCCCTGATTTTTGGGTACCCTATGCCAAATGCTGGGTATATCTAACGTTTGGCATAGCCTATGCCTAACGCTGGATACCCTATGCCAAAAGTTGGATAGGTGTTGGCACCCTAACCCTGACCTACCTCACTACAGATGAGTTCTGATTGGTTGATTTCTGAGCTTCACTCAAATCATCAATATTTTATTGGGTCACAGTATCCAGCATTTGGCATAGTATATCCAGCGTTAGGCATAGGGTATACCAAACGCTGGACATACCCAGAATTTGGCATAGGCTTTCCCAAAATCAGGGATTTGTGGTAGACTGTTTTAGCCACACTAAAATCTAAAATTTGGGTGGGAGGAAGTTGAAGTTTGCCGAAAAATGCAAGTTGAAAAAAAATTAGTTGCCCGAGGCACTCGGGTTACATTTGTCTTGAGTGCAGTAGTATCAAGCTGCTTGGGTCTCACTGATGAGAAAGCTGCAATGAAGGACCTGCTTGGTGACATTGCTGTTGTGAACAACCTTTTGCTTAATCTCGGTAAAAATTGGCGGTAATGTGTCATCAAACCTGTGTAATCTTTCACCTGTAGCGCCATATTTCCCATCCAAAGCTCCCAAGTCAACAACCTCAACAAGGTATGCTATTAATGAGCTAACTTTGAAGATATCAAGCTTCCCGATGAAAAATTTATCCAAAATAGTAGTACGAAGTTGTACAGAAAAGAAGCATGCAGTACAAACTGATGCTACTACATATTTCTATGTCAAGGCTACCTTGTCAGTTGTCACTGCATTCTACTCTATGCTACAACTAGCAAGACTGGATGCTACTATAGTAAGACAGGATGCTAGATACTACTGCTTAAGATTGGCCCAGTCTGAAATCATAGCATTATTTACTATTACATATAAATACATTCAACTTTTTTATAAAGCTATCATGTAACTTTGCAGTCTGTAAATTTTTCATTGGGTATATGTCAGCGCTGGGGTGGTCTATCTGCCACAGATGCATGATCATAGGCAAATTGGGGTATACCATCAGCTTCAAATAGCCTCTGCCTACTCCTTTAACCTGTGCTGGCTAGCACTATTGACTAAAATTAATTTTGAATGATTGTTCTGTGGATTTCAGTCAAATTGTCAATAAATTCTACAGTTAGAGTTTTAAGAAGCATATCTACAGTTTTTGGGGATGATGCGCCATGATATGAGCACTGGTATGGCGGAGCAAGGGCACAATAACCTACCAGTCTGCAAAAAAACTTGATTTTGTATGTCCCATATCATATACTGGGTATATCATTCATTTGGCATGCTCTTTTTCTAAGTCATTGTGCCCCAACCTTGAGCACCAGTGCTCATACCTTGGGGCGTATCCTAATTTAAGAGAAAGCATATCCTAAAATCATAGATTTTTGGCAGCGCACATATTCAGTTTCTGGAGCTTTGGGATCCTATCTTAGAAAAGAACCCCGAACTCAGATTCAAAACTAAAAAAATAAAAATAAATGCAATTTCTATACTTAGTATGTGCTTGGACAGAAACCAGAACTTGAATATTGCTCCAGATGTAACAGACGTAGAAGTGCTTGAACAGCTCCCAGAACTTGAATATTTCTTCAGATGTAACAGAAGTAGAAGAAGAGGGCTGGAGTGCAGCAGAGAAATTGCTTGGTTTACTGTAATTTACCTTTTACCATACCGTATGCAGTTTTAAGTACATCACTAAAATATAGGCTATATCTTTCTATTCTATCAGTAGTGCAGGCCCTTTCCATATGTTGAAACCAGATGCGGGACATCTGTTGAAATGTCCGGGGGCTAGTTCGATCATAAAGAATATCACTGTTGGGACAAAATCACTATAATCCACAGCAAATCTTGGCCAGCATGGACTTAGCTCCTACATTTCGTTTTTGATCGTTTACTTCATTGTAATACTCAGAGGCATTACTAGCCAAAATGTTTGGGGGGGGGGGGGGGGGTCGAGGCATTTACCGACTGGCTGGTAAATTTTACCGACTGTTTCTGCAGAAAAACGACCGTTTTCAACAACAAAAAATGACAGTTTTGACCCAGTCCTGACGCCCCTGGTAATACTAGATGAAGTGTATCGCAGCATGAATGGGCGTAACACTGTTCGAAGTGCCCAAGGCAGCTAATTGCTCCAGGGGTTATTCTAAAGTTGAGGGTCCATACCATCCATATTTTCAAAGTCTCAATCTGATTTTTTTTGGATCCCAGAACGTAAGTGGAGGGATACCTAGTTGTCCGTCCGTCTGTCTGTAAGCACGATACCTCTCGAAGGGAATGAGATATTTTGATGAAACTTGGTGTAGGGGTTCGTTGGGTCAAGGGTAAGGTCGAGTTTGTTGATAGGCTTTGTAGCCCTATATTTAGGGGTGGGGGAGCGGGTTTAAATTAAAGGGCAAGCAAAATATTTTTAAACAGCTAATGAGACAGTCGATTATGAGGTAAGAAGACATGCTGAACATGATGGTGAAAACCGTTTTCTCGCCGGACGAGTATTTCGCCCGGAATCCGGCACAAACCGGAAAGTCTGTTAAAAGTAAACGTTGTATTTGAAGTTGATTAGATGTTCGGTTTAGGGGTGCTGAACACGATAGTGAAAACCATTTTCTCGACGGGCAATTAGTTCGCTCGGAATCCGGCCAAAACCGGAAAATTGTTAAAAGTATTTGTAGTTGATTAGATATCCGATTTAGGGGTAAGAAGAGATGCTTAATCCGTGTATGACAATCATTTTTTACCCGGACATACAGTTCGCCCGGAATCCGGCTGGAACCGGAAAATTTGTTATAAGTTAAATTTTAATTTGAAGTTGATTAGATGTTCGATATAGGGGAAAGAAGATAAGCTGAGTTCGTTTTTTAGCTTTTTTTTTTTTGCCGGACAGGCGGTTCCGGAATCCGGCCGAAACCGGGAAATCGGCAGAAGTAAGGCAGGAAGTTTTTGTCAAAACAGATATGACTTACAGGGGTAAACACAAACATGCTGAATCCATATCTGAACTTGGTTTTCTCAGATGATCAGCTTTTTGGCCTTAACCTGTTTCTGACTTTTAATAGTAAAAATGTTCAAGGAGTCTGGCGAAGAGAAGACCCAATTGTTTGGATCAAATATTGAATTTTTGGGATCCCATCGAAACCTTTGGTCTTGTTGTATGTTGCTTCTATGGTGTAGATGAAACAATGAGCTCTACACAGTATGATTAGTTGATTAGATGTTGGGTTTAGGGGTAGGAAGACATGCTGAACACGATGGTGAAAGCCATTTTCTCGCCGGGCAAGTATTTGGTCCGAAATCCGGCCAAAACCGGAAAAATTGTAACAAATATCTGTAGTTGATTAGACATCCGATTTAGGGGTAAGAAGAGATGCTGAATCCGTGTATGACAATCGTTTTTTATTGGACATATAGTTCGCCCGGAATCCGGCTGGAACCGGAAAACTTTTTATAAGTTAAATTTTAATTTGAAGTTGATTAGATGTTCGATATAGGGGAAAGAAGATAAGCTGAGTTCGTTTTTTAGCTTTTTTTTTGCCGGACAGGCGGTTCCGGAATTCGGCCGAAACCGGGAAATTGGCAGAAGTAAGGCAGGAAGTTTTTGTCAAAACAGATATGACTTACAGGGGTAAACACAAACATGCTGAATCCATATCTGAACTTGGTTTTCTCAGATGATCAGCTTTTTGGCCTTAACATGTTTCTGACTTTTAATAGTAAAAATGTTCAAGGAGTCTGGCGAAGAGAAGACCCAGTTGTCTGGATCAAATATTGAATTTTTGGGATCCCATCGAAACCTTTGGTCTTGTTGTATGTTGCTTCTATGGTGTAGATGAAACAATGAGCTCTACACAGTAACTTCGATTATCACAGACAAAGTTTTTTTCAGAGTAGGCTATATAAAATTCACAATCATTCGAAAATTTTTGACCTTTTAATCAATACAAAATGTCAAAACTATTCCTTTTCCCTGGGAGTGCTGAAGCTGGAAAAACTCGTGATGCCAATGTAGCTTTTGCCTAGAAAGAAAAAAAAACATAATGACGTGTCTATCTAAGTCACAATTCCACAGACAGAAAGTTGTGTATGCCTGTTCGGTTTCTTGTCCTCAGAGCGTTTGTATCATGCTTGTCAACACCATCACCATTTGGTTAAAGGGGCTCTTCAGGGTGGCTGAAGTTTGCAACTATACAGACGAACTGAGTTTGGGATCCCGAAACGTAAGTGAGGGATGCCTATGGCATCGCAAAAATTGTCCGTCTGTTAGCATGATAACTCTGGAAAGGGTTGAGATATTTTGTTAAAATTTGACACGATGACTCTTTGGGTCAAAGTATAGTTCGAAGGTGGGCTCTGTAGTGCTATATTTATGGGTGGGGCAGGGGTTTCAAATTAAGGGAGGACAAAAAATATGTTTCAAGCTAGTTGATTCAGAGGTGAGGAGACATGCTGAATCCAAATATGAAAATAGTTTCGCTGGACAAGTAGTTTACTTGGAATCAGGCAAAAAGCGGATATTTTGGGAAAAGTAAGAGTTGTATCTGAAGTTGATTAGATGTTTGATTCAGGGGTAGGAGCACATGCTGATTTCTGAATATGAAAATTATTTTCACGCCGGATATGTAGTTCGCGCTGAATCTGGGAATTTAGCATGAAGTTTTAAACTAAGCGATACATATTGAGGAGATATACTGTTGCAACTTTTGATCATACTAATGATAAACAAAAATCTGCATGCGATCAGTCTACTAATCTGCCAAACGGCATTTGCTGGTTCGAAAAGTCAGAATGCATCCGGCAAGGATCTGGTAACAGTTTAATAAAAATTTGTTGACCGATTTTCGAGTCTCTACCCTGCCCTTTATCCATAAAAGCGAAAGCTCTGCGTCGATGACGTCATATCTTACACCTAGCGCTCTGGGTTTACATGTCGGTAGGCACTAAGCAGATAGGCAGTCTGTCGCAGAGTAAAAGTGCAATTCGGCAACCATAATATCAGTTACACTGGTATGAGTTACCAATGTATCAGTTACAATCGTGTCAGTTACCAAGGTATCAGTCATCACGGTACCAGCTACAATGATATCAGTTACAGTGGCATCAGTTACCATGGTGTATATTTATCAGTGTAAGAATCTCAGCAACAAGTAAACATTCAATAGTATAAATTTACAAGGAGTCTGGCGAAGACCAGATATCTAGAAGATCCATTTGTCTGGATCAAATATGAAATTTTGGGATCCAGTCGAGACCTTTGGTTTTGTTCAAATTCACGATACTTGCAGCCAAAAGCAGCAGAGCAGCATGTAAATCACTGTAAAGTCTGTGTCAAACCTGGATAAACCTAGTCTTAATCTATCCTTCAACTCTTCATTGAAATCTGGTTTCTACCCTTTCAATTGTAGGTAATCATCCATACCAGCCAAGATTAGGGGCATGAAACATCCTTGTGCTAAATAGCAACCAATTTGAACTTGAAAAAAGATAAAATGACACACTGAAAATAGGATGAAATCATCGCAGTATGATATATAAACTGAAATTTATTCAGTGATGGTTCATTATCTCTGTATCCCGGCGTCACCGAACCGCATCTAGGTGGTGAGCAGAGAGGCTAGACAGTTGCAAGTAAAAATCCGAAGAAATGTAGAGTATCTGCAGTTTTTCAGTGTTAATGGTACTTTCGTGGTCTCAGTAAACCTATCACCTAGAATTACTTGGTGAAAAATGTATTTCCAGGATAAACACTCACCTATTTACTAAAGCTCTCTGTGGAACCAGTCAGCGGGGTTTAGCAAACATGGCTGTAGCTGTGAGTCTACACATCTAGACACAATGCTGTGATGCACAGGTGTACTACAGGTCAGAATCCTGGGCTTTACTTGGTAGATACCATTGGAATTATGTGCATCTATTGGCCAGACGTCACGTTTTCTGAATTTGCACCTGTAAAAAATTAGAGCATTTCAAGCAGCGTAGAAGTATTTCAATGCGCTACACTATAGTCTTAGCTTCATAGCACATAAAGAAACAGCCTGACTGAATTTCAAGGACAGTCGAACATGATTTCTAGATAGCTAAACCCTAGGCTGAAGAAATACTTATAAAGTGAAAGTAGTTTCTTTTGTTTTCGTATGTTGTCGATTATTAGTCCTGGTTTGGTCTTACTGTCTGTCAGACTAAATCACCATAGTCAACGTTTGAGAGTTGTATTGGGATCCTGAACAGCTAGAAAAAAAAGTTTGTTGTAAATGATTTTACTCAACCCTCCAATATTGTTTTGTATTGTAGTTTTTAAGCTTCTTCATTGCTATCCCACAATTCCCATTTATGCTATTCTCAAAACTATTCTCAAAACTTTACCCAAGTTGGAGATAACCAGTCGGTTGTCTGTCTGTCAGGTTATGTCAGCAAGAATTTTCTGGTCAGAGAATGTCGTACAAATGTGATTCTAAAAGAAGGTTATAGTTTGTGACAAGTCTGGGGACCCTGACCTGATGCAAATATTTTTATTTACTAGAACAATCAATAATTTCTCATGTTACTCAAGCTTTTTGTGCAACCTACCTTACCATAATTGGTTTTGTTGTCTGTCTGTCAGACCTAATCAGCCTGAACTGGAGTCTCTTTTTTTACCTAGTTACCTAGACTACAGTAAGCTATCACGCACATACCAGTTTGAGGCATCTTCGTCATGTTTTAGTGGTTGACCTGCTGGCTCAACCCTTCTTGTACAGGAGGGATACCTGACCTCGTTTTTATACTACCTCGATTTTTGCCACGAAAATGTTAAAATGAAATGTACATGCTGTCCTGACAGTCAAGAGACAAAATATGACTTTTTGAACAGTCATGTGTCCTCAAATATTCAAATTCTCTGCCTTTTCTTTGTTTTCAAGCTGTTTTTAAAAGGGATTTTCTAGCTATTGACTTTGCTCCCTTTTTCATAATTTTCTAGTCAATCGAGGTAAGGTTAGAATGAAGGGATCATGTTTGAAAAGAAAAATATTTGTAACAATAAGATTGAGCCAATATTTATTTATCCAATATGTAAACCATTCAGTTAGCTTCAGTCTAGTGTGTTTGTCATATTTATTGGTTCCTTTTTAAACCAGATAAATTATTCTGAAGGAAAGACGTGTCTGAGGTTGGATACCCTTCCTGTACCTCGAGAAGTTGAGGAGTGCCTGGTACAATTGCAGTGCCCCAGCACTGCATTTTCGATAGGGAGGATGCAGAGTCAAAATTTTCACCGGCAATTTAATGGCAATTTGAGCATTAGGCTAGATTGTTTTAAGTTTTTAAACCAGTTTTAAGTTACTTTAAAATGTTAAAATTCAAAAATAAGATTTTGTAAGTACAACTAATCAAAAAGAGCAGCTCGGCAGCTGATTATGCAGCTACTAGGCGTCGCTTTTGCGAAGAACACTTGGACAGTACATGCCTATTGCTGCGGCCGAACTACCAAACCCAAGACCAAATTCAACTGACCGCTGCAGGCGAAGTTCTGATATTTGCATTTTCTTTTTCTGCCGAACTCAACTGCTTCCCATGCAAATCCTAGCTTTTAATTTGGATCAAACATTAAGACCCAAGAACTTTCAGAATTATCAAGAACGGAGAGGGTGAAACCCTAACAGCAGCTTCAAGCATTTTTCTGCCAATATTTAACCATTTCCAGGACAGGTTCTTGAACGAATGTTTCTCAAATCCCAGGCCTAAAACCAGATAAAAAGGCACCTTCTAATAGAGAATATTATGAAACCCGTTGCAGTTTCCCAAGCATCCAGTTTCCCCTTTCCAAAGCATCCCAAATGAAAGCAAGGGCTAACCGTGAAATCATAGTGTTTTTCTTCACTTGTGCATCTACTCTGAATGCCAATAGTGACAAAGCCGATTTATGTCAAACCATGCCCTGCAGAATTTTTTTGAAAATCAACCTGCTTTTCAGCTATAATAGAGAGAACTGGAGACAAAAATAGAGCTTTTGAATAAAGATTAAATGTTGAGATAATAAATAGTAGACCCAAAAAATAAGTAGTCTAGGTAAGTAAATACAAAATTTGGTAAGTAGAAAAGGCTGAAAATAAGTATCCTACTGCCAAAATAAGTAGAAGTGGAAGCACACTCAAAACACTCCGCCTTTTCAAAATGGCTGGTCATAAATAAATTACATACTTACTTACAGAGCCAACTGTTGTTGTTGATTTACGTCGCCTCTCGTCTACAGAGCCAACTAGATACAGCACTTCGATATTTTGAATATTGCCACGCACCAACGGCAAAGTTCTTTGAAACATACGTAGCGGCAACGTAGAAATTCGAGTAACAACTTGGAAACACTGGCAATCTCACGATCACCGTGAAAAATGGTCGAAGACCGCTAACTTCGAGATAAAGGATTTTTTATCATAAAAGGTTTCGGATGAAAGCAGATCTACTAGGGGGAGGGGTGGAGTCGAGAAATAGCTCATTAGGTCGCTGAAGCTTTAAGTATTTGTTTTTGTTTTTCTTTCTGAAAGTGATATCTTTAATTTTTGTGCAGGTCCGCTTTTACTTTTCAATATTTAAGGAAAAGTGCTCTATGAACTTCTGCGGAGGTTGAACCTGGTTCGTAGCATTTTGTTGAGGGTGCTATACGATGTCGTCTCAACTCTCCTCGAAACTCATTGTCATAACATGACTGACTACCTGTGAGACTTAGGAAGATATACATTACATGCCTGTTTGATCAAAGTTATTAGTGTGTTGGTGTTAGAAAAGGTGTTAAGGTGTATCTGGTCATTTTTTGCCATGAGTTCAGTTCAGTCAATGACTAAAATACTGAGCAAAAACACTTTCAATATGAAAAAAATAACTTACTAGGACTGCGCAGTAATCAACCAGGGTCATAGAAGCTGGACGAGGCGGAAATGCCACTGAAACAAAACATACTTTCAGGTCACATCGGTCTAAGATTTCTGACAACGACTTTAGCAACATAATTTATTTTAACATCGTTACTTAATTGGCTATGCAAGTCTTTAGCATTATCTTGAAAGTACAGGTTATGGAACAGTTTTATTTGAATCTTTCTTACAAGGAAATTCACCTTTTTTTTCCTTTTTTGCTCGGAGATGTGACTATCCTTCACACCTAGTGCAAAACAAAACCAGTAATGAACAAGTGCTCAAGAGCGCGAAGTGCACAAGTATGAATTGACTTAACTCTCCTTCGCGTAATCTGTGACACGCATCAGGTACTTAAAATTGCTGTGAACAACAAACCTATTTGAGAGTCTCTACACACGGTTTTGTTCATCTCTGTGCAGTCAGGTTCACTCGCTAGAAGTACTATAGATATTTGCACTTCATCTCACTATAGTCACAGTCATGGGGTTACCAACCCTTTCATTTCTCATTTTTGAAACAAGAAAAAACTTTGGGATATATAAGAAGAGAACACTGTAAATTGAGGTGTGACTGTAAGATTTGCCAATAACTTTAATCCAAACGAGTCTTATTTAACATTTTTCAGATGAATTTGCGAGTCGAATCAGTAAAGGGAACCTAGTTCCAGTTCCCCATGAACCAAGTAGACAGGGGTGGTGGGAGCCTTGATTTGCAATCAGCATCAGTTAACTCAGCGCAACGCGTATTTTCGTTCAAACCCAAACGTTTTAGAACCCACAAACTACGAAATTCAAGTCATTGTACAATAATTTCCACATTGCCCAAGAGCCAGTATGGGAAAAGCACAGGTAGTACCAGTACAAGTTACAGGACTGATCATTTTGACCACAGCTGTTTATATTTTTTCCTAAATATCCTTACACCAGACATTTACCGTTACAGTCGAGCTACCTACCTTGTCGGTTCATTTGGTTGTTGAGTGTGTTAGATAGAATTTACTGAGCTCATTGCATCATTGGACATACCTTTCTTTTTGAAAATATGGCAGATTCTGACGATTAAGAAAAAATCAAGTCTTTTCAATTCTTTCTGCTGGCAATTTCTTGACCGCCTACAAGTTCTTAACTTAATTAATTATGCCACTAGTCGCTTGCTCTACCCTTCTAACAACACTAACTATTAGTTATTATTTTCAATCCAACGTTACTACGCTGACCGTTCCAACCTTCTTAAAATAATATCTAACAGTAACTAACAGGAGCTATTTTCTTACCCAGCTCGGGAAAGTAGTAAGCTTGTTACCTATGCATCTTTGTGACATGGTTGACCTAATCATCCCGTGACACAATAATTTGCCGAAAATAGAAAAATCCATACCAGCCTTGAAGCCAAGAAGTCAGGATCCTTGACGTCATGCGTAGTAAATACCTTAAGTAGGTCGGAACACGCTCAAGCTACTTTAGCTGCGTTCTTTGTCACGGGAGTTCTCACCGGTGGTCTCCGGTTTTTCTTATAAGCCGTTTTTGCATCCACCGGTGACTTCTCACCAGTCTTATAACCCGTTTTTGAACTAACCAGTGTCCGGTTTTATCTCACCGGTGCGCACTAACCAGAACCTGCTCGTGAGCCCGGCTGCAGCGAGGAGTTAACCAGTTTTCATCAACTCACAGGTGAACAAAAAAAACGCGTTTTAAGGGAAGAACCGGACACTGGTGACTAAACACCAGAGACAGCCCGGAGTTCAACGAACGCAGCTTTTCTTGGACATTCTTGGTTCTTTTCTGTACTAGTGACTTTTAAATATGGATAATTTAAAAACTGTAAGTGACCATAGTCAAGGAAACTCTTCTTAATGAATCCTTTAAAGCTGAATTAATTTGCACGTGGCAACTTAAAACACCAAAAAAAGACGGTGAGCTTACAATTTGTAGGAAACATGATATTTTAACTTACCTTCAATATTGCAAGGGGGAGTTGGTATTGTTGATCCAGAAGCAATGCAGCTGACAACCAAGGTTTGGGTCCCAGCCATTTTTGTTGTAACCGTTGTATATTGAGTGTCGGTGGTGAATTTCAGGATGCTTCTCCCTTCGGATCCAGCTTTTATTCGTGATTCACCGAAACTTGACTCAATAGAGGGGGGAGGGACATGTTTCACAAAATCCCAGATGCCTGGTATGAGTGGGGCTTTCTGTTGAGATCTGAAAGATAAAGCAAGCTCGAATACTTTTCTGTCTAAAAGTTCATCTACGTAAACAGTTTAGTTTTCCCATACAGCCTTAGGATTTCCACAATATCTTGGGACCCACTAAAGAGAAGCACGGCACGGCACAACATAGTGTAGTAGGCACGAGTACTAAAAGGAGGCACGAAAACTAAAAGGACCGATGATCTAACATGCCTTATGTTAAGCTTTGGATCATTTACTTGTCTACTTCTACTATTTATTAATCTCTTTGTATTAGTCGTGTCTCCTGCGCCCTGCCGTATGTCTTTTTAGTCGACCCCGAAGTCGAGTACTAAAAAAATCCGGGCAGTGATTATTTCCAAGTTAACCTGGTCGGTTTCCTCATATGCCTTCCAAGTTTTATAGTCCTAGCTTATGTGGAATCGTTTCAGGAGATTCCCTGTGCCCCCCTCCAGCCCCCGCCCCCACAGGTATCGAATCTGGTCCGGATTTGAAACTGAATATCTGAAACACTTTTCCTTGACACATGTCAAGTTTGCACGATTGCCTTTTCCAAAGTTACGCATGTTAATAATTTCCGGATTTCCCATCCCTCCACTATGATCAGATCTGGCAAGTGATTATTTCCAAGTTAATCTTGTCCTTGACATATGTCAAGTTTCACGCATGTCCGATTAACCTTTCGAAAGTTATACATGTTAATAGTTTCCGGATTTCCCATCCCTCCACTCCCCTCACTATGATCGCATCTGGAAAGTGAAAATTCCCAAGTTAATCTGATCGGTTCCCTGATATTCCTGACAAGTTTCATTGTCCTAGCTTATTTGGAAGAGTTTCACGAAATTTTTTTAGTTTTACCACTTTCGTTCTGACCACTTGGTCTTACTTTAGTCTTAAACCGTATCTACTCCCGCATTCGCTTTTTAACATCAAGTCGTGGCTCCTTGGTAGAGCACCGGAGTCGCGACACAGAGGTCCGTGGATCAATCCCGCATTTGGGCAGCGCTTTTTTTGCTCCCTTTTGCTAACCTTATGCTTTATAGTTTCCGGACTCCCGGATCCCTGGAAAGTCGGATTGGGGAAGTGGTTATTTCTAAGTTGATCTGGCCGGGTCCCTGATATGCCTGCGAAATTTCATCGTCCTAGCATGTGTGGAAGTGCCCAAACTAGCAAAACCGGGACAGACCGACAGAACGACAGAAATCACGATCGCTATATGGCACTTGACTATGCTCAAGTGCCATAAATAAGCACGCCATTACAGGGTCTTAACTTTTTTAAAGCAAATTAGCTCGAGTACTAAAAAGAGACACGCCAGAAAACGGGTATTAAAAAAAAGGAAAAGACGGTGCACGCCTCCTGATGCAGGCATGCCCTTTTTTAGTCGGTGTACCTGCTGCACCATGCCGTGCCGTGCCGTGCCTCTTTTTCTGGTCGAACAACCAAACTCTACCCCTTTCAACATACACTTACCCCCTAGAAAAAATCTGCTAGAAAAAATGAATGGAAAGAAAAGACTGAAAGATCCTAAAAAGATAGAAGCACTAAGATAAGAAATAAATTAGTGATGCAAAAGTGAAATCAAGGCAAAATGAATTTGATTTTAATCGTACGAGGAAAGCTTACGAACAATAAAACAAAGAAGAAATAGGAAAGTAGCCGGATGACGAAAAGTACTTCCTAAGTGACAGATGAAACAATGATAAAGGATTGAATGGGATCAGAAAATTGTGTCAAATATATATCCAAAATAGCTTAACTGTTAAAATGTGCTTTTAGCTGGATTTTGAAAGACTATCAGTTTGGGGCGAGAACACTGCTGGAGAACATTTATATTCGATATATTTTAAGCCCTTTTTGGGATTCCAAAACGTAAGTGGAGGGATACCTATGACATCGCAAAAGTTGTCCGTCCGTCCGTCTGTAAGCGCGATAACTCTCAAAGGGAATGACATATTTTGATGAAAATTGTTGTGGGAATTCGTTGGGTCAAGAGTAAGGTCGAGTTCGTAAATGAGCTTTGGCGCCTTATATTTAGGTGTGGGGGAGGGGGTTTAAATTAAGGGCCAAGCAAAATATTTTTAAACAGCTAATGAGACAGTCGATTATGGGCTAAGAAAACATGCTGAACACGATGGTGAAAACTATTTTCTCGCCGGACGAGTAGTTCGCCCTGAATCCGGCCAAAACCGGAAAGTTTGTTAAAAGTAAAACTTTTATTTGAAGTTGATTGGATGTTCGATTTAGGGGTAAGAAGACATGCTGAACACGATGGTTAAAACTATTTTTTTTGCCGGACAAGTGGTTAGCCCGGTATCCGGCACAAACCGGAAAGTCTGTTAAAAGTAAAAGTTTTATTTGAAGTTGATTAGATGTTCGGTTTAGGGGTAGGAAGACATGCTGAACACGATGGTAAAAACAATTTTCCCCCGGGCAGGTAGTTCGCCCAAATCCGGTCAAAGCCGGAAAATTGTTCAAAGTATTTGTAGTTGATTAGATATCCTATTTATGGATAAGAAGAGATGCTGAATCCGTGGATGACAATCATTTTTTACCCGGACATAAAGTTCGCCCGGAATCCGGCTGGAACCAACAAATTTGTTATAAGTAAATTCATATTTGAAAGTGATTAGATGTTCGGTTTCTGGGTAGGAAGACAGTCTGAACACAATGGTGAAAACCATTCTCTGGCAGGGCAAGTAGTTCGCCCGGAATCCGGCCGAAACGGGAAATTTCTTAAAGTATTTGTAGTTGATTAGATGTCCGATTTAGGGGTAAGAAGAGATCTGAATCCGTGTATGACAATCATTTTTTACCCGGACATGTAGTTCACCCGGAATCCGGGTGGAATCGGAAAATTTGTTATGAATAAAATTTTAATTTAAAGTTGATTAAATGTTCAATATAGGGGAAAGAAGATACGCTGAGTTCGTTTTTTAGCTTTCTTTTTTTTTTGCCGGAGAGGTGGTTCCGGAATTCGGCAGAAACCTGGAAATTGGCAGAAGTAAGGCAGGAAGTTTTTGTCAAAACAGATATGACTTATAGGGGTAAACACAAACAAGCTGAATCCATATCTGAACTTGTTTTTTTCAGATGATTAGCTTTTTGGCCTTAATCTGTTTCTGAATTTGAATAGTAAAAGTGTTCAAGAAGTCTGGCCAAGACAAAACCCAATTTTCTGGATCAAATATTGAATTTTTGGGATCCCGTCGGAACCTTTGGTCTTGTTTTTAGATATTGTTTCAGTATAAACTTATACTCCCAACACGGATAGACTTCAAAATGAAACTTCGCTGTAACCGAACTTCCAGTTTTTCCTTTTTTCCGGAGGAATAATCTATGTAATAAGGCGAGAATCTAAATTTGCCAAATGGATTCACCATGTGACCTTATCCCTATTTTGAACCACAAATACTTCTGATTCTAGCAAGATTCTGGAGGAAGTAATTATTATATTTGGATAATTAGCATTATCCGCAAGAAAAAATCTTCTCACCTGGAAAGAGCTGGTGATGGAAACTGCATTTGTGCGCCATTTCCGGAATGGTCATAAGGATTGAAAAAAACGATCTCTTTCTTCTTCCTGCAAGCCTTGACATTTAAGATTTCAAAACACGTCGCCCTCACACTCGTTGTAACAGTTGAAAGCACCGTCTTCTTTATCGTGAACAGTGGGTTATTGAAAAATAATCTCTCCTGAGCTTCAGCCCAGCAGAAGAGCAAACCAACAAATGCCAAGTAGTTCATAGTAGAAGAAAATTGGCACTGATCCCCTACATTTCCCTACCCTGCCTTTTATATGAACAAATTTCGAGAAACCAGTGGGGCTACTTCCAGTTTCTGGCAGTTAAAATATTCACATCGACGACCTCCAAACCCGTTCCAAAACTTGCCTCAGCGGGACAGTTGATCATTTAGTTTCCACAATAAGAAGCCGGTTTAAAATGAGAAGATTCGCACAATATCCGGCTATTCAGTGGTGTGACTTCGAAAATCTGGTGATGTGTATAAGCGATAGACGTTTGGAAAGATGGGAAGAAGTTTGGTACGCAAAAAGCTCATGAGCCTAAGATCAGATCAGAAACAACCTGGTAAGATTTTGGAGGAGGACGAAATGTACTACGATTAGATACCTTAGAACTTCAGCTTTTCAGTACCACGTTTCTGATTCTACAACCGTAGACAAACTTTGGTAGGTGTTCGATCGGTAAACGCAAGCTCCAAGATGGGCAGTAGTTTTTCGGTAAGACAGTCACGTTAATGGTGCTAGTCTCAATCTAGTGTTTAGATTTTTGTCATGGCACTTTAAGATCAAGATCAGGTCAGTCCAGTTAAGTATTTGATAGGTATATTAAAACAAACTTAGAGTTCTGGCATAAGCTTCGGATGTTGCGAAGGGAATCGACTAAAAATAGGCACGGCACAGTACGGCACGGTGCAGGAGGCCTACTAAAGAGAGGCACGCCTACTAAAAGAGGCAGAGCACACTAAAAGAAGGCATCCTGCAACAGGAGTCGTACACCGTATGTGCCTTTTTAAGGCCTCGATTCCTGGCGTGCCTCTTTTTAGTATTCGAACTGTTTTGTGTTAATAGTGGGTATTCTATAATGGACATTTTTTTCAGACCCATTTTCTAGCGGGCCTCTTTTTAGTACTCGAGCTTGATTTGTGATATATGGATACTGATAGCTTAATATATGATATTCAAACCGAAGATCACTGCAAAAGGCTTTCCTAATGTAAATAAGAAATTTATAAGAATGATGAAAGATTCATTAGTAGGATAAGTTATGACGGAAATTGTCGGAATACGATAAAAAGAATATGCTTAGTCGAACGATTATCAAGATCAATCAAAAGCTAGCAAAAAAAAACGAAAGGTATAAAAACGAATGTAGTATTTCAAAACTATAAGGATGTACTATTTGGAAACATTAAAAACCTTTCCGTAACCGAATATGATTTACGATCATACAAGCACAATATGTTCCTAGAAGAACAGAATAAAATAGTTTCAGATCCTAAAGATGATAAAAGATTAGTTTTGGGAGATAAATTTTCAACATTTCCTTTAGGTTACAAACATTATGTAGCAAATTCCTACTTTCATCCTTTTACCAAGCCTTGCAAGTGCCATATGAGCTTCAAGCTCTTTTTTTTTATTAAGGCTTATCGGGAGTGTTTCTTTTCAATAGCTCCAACGCGAATTGTGCGTATTCTAAGATGGCAGATGGATATCGACATCGTATCGATACGCAATATAGTTATATAGAAAAGGTTTAATTATCGATCGTTGATAATAAGCTTTTAAAGAAGTCGGGTGTCTTCACAGACTGAAGCAGTCAGACAATGTTACTCTCGTTTCTTTGCATTATTTGTTTAATTACGGTTGGCCATCGCGCCTTCGGGGCTCGGCCAACCCTGAATTACCCATGCTTCCCTTAAGGTAAAAATCGCAGTGGTGTCAAAAAACTTGGTATGGTTGTTCGTAGGTTGGGGGAGGGGGGACGCATGGTTGATCTTCAGCTTACTTTAAATTATGATGTTTTTTAATATCACAAAGGTGCGTGGTAATTTGGCTTGCAATCTTGAATTTTAATAAATCTTGCTTCAAGGTAGTCCTAAACCCGACAAGGAGCCTCAACCTAGGTTTGTTCGTAAGACTAACCACTGTGACATGATCATCCTAGAGAAGGATGTAGTATGTGTATCTTCAACTTGGTTAGGTCCGTAAGACTACCACTTTTAGTATAAATTCATCTTTAGCCGGTCCAGGGAAGGGAGTAGTATAATGTAACCTCAACCTGGGATGGTCCGTAAGACTATCTCTGTTACCATTACCTCATCTTTCGATATCCCCGTGAAGGAAGTAGCATGTGTAGGCTCAACCTGGATTGATTTATTTGTCTCGTTCTTTACCGAATTATATGGATTGGATTTAGCACCGTTTTTGGCTAAAACGTCACCGATAATGTCAGAAATGTCGCCGAGAACGCTCTATTTGCTCCTGAGCTGATTTCTGTGTAGCCGAGAAAACACAGGTTGTCGCCGAGATTGACGCCTTCGCAGCCGAGATTGCCAAGAAAAATTCGTAGCCAAAATGTAAAAAAAATAACAGAAAACTATCAGTGTAGGTTCCGAGATAGTCAGAAATGTGACTGAGAATCCCAGAAATGTTGAGATCGCAAGAGATCGCAAAAAATGCAGCCGAGATTACGCAAAATTCAACGAAAAAAAAACACTGTCCAAAGGCGGTGTGTCACCGAGACGACTGGTGTCACCGAGATTACAAGAAAAATCTATTACCAAACTATAGCTGTGTTGCCGGGAATTAAAAGCATAATGGAACGCAAAATGTAACCAAGATTTCCAGAAAAAGTACACTGTCCAAAATAAGGCATTGCCGAGAAACCCATAAACGTTGCCGAGGTTGCTGCACTGGTCAAAATTTATAACAGATGACGAAAGGATAGGAGATGATTCCAGATTTTGTCACAATCAGATATACATACAATGGAAATTGCTCCTGGTTTTATTATTGCCACGTAGAGGATATTCTTATCAAGGGGTTGCTCACTCCCAAAAACGATGTACACCAAGTGGCGCGTGCCGCGGTGCCGAGCCGGTGCCGCGGTGCCGTGTCGGTGCCGTGCCGTGCCGGTGCCGCGGTGCCGTGCCGGTGCCGAGCCGGTGCCGAGCCGGTGCCGTGCCGGATCCGCGGTGCCGTGCCGGTGCCAAGCCGGTGCCGCGGTTTTTTTTTACTTCAAATTACAGTATTGTGATAAAGCACGATTTCTGATGTACATGTAAACAAATTTCATCAGATATTGGCCGAGAATGAAGTCGGCAATGTGTGTTGAATACAAGAGCTAGCAGCTCATATGGTACTTGCAAGGCTGGGTCAGAGGATGAAATTTAGGAATTTGTAAATTCTTGGGTTTCTTGTGTTTAATTATAAGCCATACCCTTGAAATAAGAATGATTGTGGGCCCTTGGAAATCAAGAGAATGATCTGGTGAAAAGTATTTTATTTTTGCACTTTAAGGGCACCAGAAATTCATGTGAAAGCAAAACCCTTTAGGCAAAAGTGAATATGGGCTCATGGGGATCACGTAGTTGTATATTTTGCTCAAACTAATGCAACCTAGAATACTAATGCAACCTACTTCCGTAATCATTACATATATTTCTAAACCCGGAGACCCACGTTTCGTGCGGTACATTCTAATATGGCATGCATTTTGGGTCAAAATTGTTAAAAATGTTGCCGAGAATACTCGAAATGTCGCCGAGAATCCATGAAATGTAGCCGAGAATGCTGTTTTTGTCGCCGAGATTTTTTGTGTGTATCCGAGACTGCAATGTTTGTTGCCGAGAATGACAACTTTGTGGCCGAGATTTTCACTGAAAAACCTGTCGCCGAGAAATACGGATATGTGTTCGAAACCAAAAATCTAGTTCCCGAGATGGAACAAAGTGTCGCCGAGATTGCTAGAAATGTCGCCGAGATTTCGCGTAATGTCGCCGAGAATGCATGAAATGTCGCCGAGATTTCTTTGAAAATAACATACAAGTGAAAAAAGTGTCGCCGAGAATTGGAAAAAAAAATACAGCTTAGAACGAAAAATCTGATTTTTGAGATGGGAACAAATGTAGCCGACTTGGTGGCTGGTGAGGTCCTCCTTATTGTTCTATTTGTAAGTCCGGAACAAGTGTGATTCTTCGTTGCAGTACACGCTCACTACCATTGTAAGTGCTATATTTGCTATCGCACTCTTGTTGCTATTATTCTACTCAATAAACAATGTGAATGTGAACAACAGTTGCTCAAAAGTAAGATCCAAAAAGAAGTTTGAAAGGAAAGGATGTGGCTCAGAGGCAGGGGCGTTGTGAAAGGGGGGGGGGATGCAACATTCGGTAACTTATTCGGTATAATTGCCAGGATTCGGTAGTTACCACGAACATGAAGAGGTCGAGTGAAGAACTGGTCGCAGACAAAAGGACTGATCTATGATTTCATCGATATTCCTTACTTTTATTCGTATCCTAAAAACAAGCTCTTATCAGAAATGTCTCAAAAATTCTGCCTGCGGCGCTTTTCATAATATTAACTATTTTCCGGAAAGGTGCGTCATTTAGCTAGGTTTTAAACCAGTTTTAGGGATCGCGATTTTTCGAAACCCTAAAAGCTAGAACCTGCATGGAAATAGCTGAATTTGCAGGAAAAAACGAACTTAAAAAATCTCGCCTGCGGCGCTCACTTTATGTGATCATGGCTAGTAATGACTAGTCATACAGTAGCTGCTTCTGCCGGGATGTCGCTCTATCCGGTCTCTGGAAATTCTTAGGATCCTGGTGTTTTGGCTCTTCACTCAACTACAAAAATTCACTTGCGACGCCCCTGCTCACAGGTGCTAAGAAAGCTAGAGTAAGTATAGTCGTTGAAAGAAAGAAATAACTGAAACGCATTTATTTTACGGATATGTCATCAAAAAATGTATTACCACCTTAAAATTTTTGAAATAATGACTTTAGCACAAAAACCTGGTTCTGGGGAGCTTGACTTCGACATGGACGACTGATTTTCTCTTCCATTTAAGTCATCCACCAATAGCCTTGTATACTGGTTAGGGCTAAGGTTCAAGCATAGCAAGTATGATAGTTTGGCTCTTGCAATAGCCTTGTCACATGGTTATGCTTAAGGTTCTAGTCTCCAAACATCGTTTGTATGGTAGTTTTGGTTCATCTTAAAAGGAAATGTCAGGTAAGAAGCACTTCATAGCATCTCCATGACTGGAAGTGCAAGCCCATCTCAGAACCATGCTTGTTCATGGTTTCCACATTCAAATCCAAGACCAGAGCTTCTGAGAACTTAACACGTCAGCAGGGCCAGGAATTGGCTCAAGCTCACTACTTCCGAACTGTAGTTTCAATGACTTATTAGGACTGTGATTGTTCAGCTAAACTTCAGAGACAAGAAGTGGTTTATCTGATAGGTGGATAACAGTAAATTTCAGTCCGGTGATGCAGCTTTTCCACCTCGAAATTCCGGCTTCCTCACTACCACAGATCCCCAGAAGCTGAGGAATATATCCTTTGCATACACGCTCCATGTACTGATTGTCAATTAATATACTTTTTCCAAATTTTGGCTATCACCCCTTGACTTCATATTTCAGGAAGTGCTCAATACTGTTCAAAACAGGAGCTTGAGTACTAGTCAGCTGCTCCTGTTGGCTTTGGGCACGAATGATCACTGCATGGGCTTAGCCTATTCCTTCTTGCGGACCTTTAATAGCCGATTTCCCACACTAACTTCCATTATCGACAACTGCATCTAACACTTCGGAATCCAACTTCGAATTTCCGATCATAATGGCCGAGGCAGTTATGTTTCTTGATCAATGACTGTGCCCTGGAAAGGAGATCAAGTTGGGCACACATAGCACTCATCAGAAGAAACATTGGTATTCTCAAGTGTTAGGTTAATTGTGAATGAATTTGTGGTAAAACAATTAAAGATTCTTCCTTAAATATCTGATTTTGTGAATTTCTTCTCTGAAAATCAGATATTTAAGGAAGAATCTTCAATTCTTGTTCCACAAATTCATTTGCCAGCTTGACAGGCTTGAGCCTGAAAAAGACCCTTGCAAAGAAGGGCAGAAGTATCGCTATTCTGAAACTGTAGCTGACTTATCGGTTTGCACCGTACAAGATGATTCGCAGTCAGTTTGGGCTGGAGGACTATCTCCAACCTTTTTTATACTCTTGATGACTATCTCTTCATGCTGATTCAGAATCTCCGGGTACCTGCAGAAGAAATGAAGAAATGCTGCCAAAGCTGCGCTGACTCAGGATTTGAGTTGTTGAGTTTGAGTCGTTACGGACACGTTTACTCCTTCTTCCTGAGAATCACCGGCGTCTTCTGAACTTAGTCATATAGAGTATTATCCCACAACTAAAAGTTTTCCTGCTTTTGAAAGTGAACTGTTTGCTAATTCAGTCTCAGGCAAGGAGTTTTTAGCAAACTTTTTGCTTCAAAGACAATCTAGATCTGTCATGGAAGAAAAGCAAAAACGGCTCCATAGCCTGGTGCCAGAGAGCCAATGTCTGCAGATACTTACATACAATTCTCAGAAAAAGAGCCATTGACAGTCAAAGCTATTTCAGTCAATTCCGACTCAGACTATACTAAAACATGAGCTACTTGAACCACTGAAAGAACTTTAGAGAGGCTGCAATGACCTTGAACTTCTGACTTTCCTTTGGTATATGGTGTCCTCCTTCGGGAAACGTAAATACCTTACTAATCCAGTGGGCTGATCCCCCCCCCAAATGATGCCTCTTATTCTAGGATTCTGAATATCTGATTCAAGCAACTCTGGGCCTCAGTCTAACCTGAGTCTAACAATCCCCTGAGCGTAATCTCTCAGCCTCATAAACTTTGTAGCAGGCACACTGAAAAACAACAACATAGGTTTGGACAGTAGGGGGTCAAGAGAACATAGGTTACCTACCCTGCATTGTAAATGACATCTCGTTTTATCCATGAAATTCAATTCAAGCCTTTGGGAGACTCTGAGACCCCTCAGTGTGCACACCTTTCGTGGATTTTGAATCATGGCAATACCTGAAGTCCTGAAACCTGGAGGTACTGAAATCCCTAACGATGTAAGAACAAAGGCTAGCAAAATTCAAGAGAAATCCAGGAGAAATCTCAAAAGAAGTCAGAAAAAAATTAATGACATTTTCTTTCTTTATCTCTTCTTATTCTTGACACTAAAGCGTAATCTTCAATGTAAAAGATTATTTTTCTTTTCATTTTCGGTGGTCTAATTATATTGTCAATAGGATGAACACAATCACAAGTCCCAGCAGACGATTCCAATATAAATTTCCCTTGTCTTTTGATAAAACTTTAAAGTTCATATTTAAATTGGGTAGTGGGACTGGTGGGGTCCGGGTCCGCCCAGGGGTCTACCCGAAAATCCTCCTCCCCCCTGGCAACAAAAATCCGTCCGCCCTCCCTGAATGCAAATATATAGGAAACTAAATATATTCTGACAGCGAGTTAATGTAAACTCTATACAGACAGTCGCCCCAGCGACCCCCCCCCCGGCGGTACGAAAAAACCTCGGGTACCGAACTACCCCGACCAAACCCTCCCCCCAATTTATTTATATGAAAAGTATTTCATAGATAGGGAAGGCCACCATCACGTATTTACATTAACTCGTGTGTCTGTATAGAGTTTACATTAACTCGCTGTCAGAAAATATTTAGTTTCCTATATATTTGCATTCAGGGAGGGCGGACGGATTTTTGTTGCCAGGGGGGAGAAGGATTTTCGGGTAGACCCCAGGGTGGACCCAGTGCACCCGGACCCCACCAGTCCCACTACCAAAACATGAACTTTAAAGTTTTTTTCAAAAGACAAGCGAAATTTATTTAGTGTTTTCAGGGCATTTTGCCCTAGAAAACTCCTACCATTCATTTTTACATATCGTCACTTCAGCGCGCCTTCCGCTTCTTCCTGAAAATTTCGCATAAAATGCTGCATCGTCGCAGCATTTCTCGTGACATTTTTCGCGGTATTAATTGCACGTAAAATTTCACGAAAATTCTAGTCCGAAACCAAAACGTTACAAAAATTGCAGAATTAATGTAGCATTTTCTGTTCAAAAGTTGAATTCGGACACGCTCATTGGAATTGTCTGCTGGGACTTGTGATTGTGTTCATCCTATTGACAATATAATTAGACCACCGAAAATAAAAAGAAAAAGAATCTTTTACATTGAAGATTATGCTTTTAGTGTCAAGATTAAGAAGAGATAAAGAAAGAAAATGTCATTATTTTTTTCTGGCTTCTTTTGAGATTTCTCTTGAATTTTGCTAGCCTTTGTTCTTACATCATTAGGGATTTCAGTACCTCCAGGTTTCAGGTATTGTATTGCCAGGATTCAAATCCACGAAAGTTGTGCACACTGAGGGATCACAGACTCACAGGGTCTTCCAAAGGCTTGGATTGAATTTCATGGATAAAACGAGATTTCATTTGCAATGCAGGGTAGGTAACCTATGTTCTCTTCAACCACTGTCTGAACCTATGTTGTTGTTTTTCAGTGTGCCTGCTATGCTGCTGCTATGGTGTCATTTACAATGCAGGATAGGTAACCTATGGTCTCTCCAATTACTGTCTGAACCTATGTTGTTGTTTTTCAGTGTGCCTGCTACAGCAAAGTTTATGAGGCTGAGAGATTAGGCTCAGGGGATTGTTAGACTCAGGCCCAGAGTTGCTTGAACCAGAGATTCAGAATCCTAGAATTCAGAGGCATCATTTGGGGGGGGGAATCAGCTCACTGGCTTTCGTGGGGTTCTGGAGCACCCCAGGCAAAACAGAATAACATTAAGAAAATTTAGCCTGAATTTGCAGCGGGCAAAAATTTTCAAGCTGTTAATTGTCATCAGTTATAACAAACTACTGTGGGGGCTTCACTCGTAGCAAATTCCTATTATTATGGATGACCTATAAACCTTTGCCTTAAAATTGTAAGAATTGTTGTTACTTTTTCTTGCAATTCACACAGTTTTGTGCATTTGTTTGGCCCTGTTGTTTCTTGTCTATTGTTTCTAACCAGTATAATCCTCCAGGTTAGCAAATATCTGCCAGTCTTATAGTTGAGATACTTTTTGGGATCCCAAAACGTAAGTGGAGGGATACTTATGACATCGCAAAAGTTGTCCATCTGTCCATCCGTCCGTCTGTCCATCGAGCACAATAAATCTCGAAGGGAATGAGATATTTTAATGAAACTTGGTGTTTGGATTCGTTGGGTCGTCGGACCAGTCAAGTTCGTAGATGGGCTTTGTAGCCCTACATTTAGGGGTGGGGGAGGGGGTTCAAATTAAGGGGCAAACAAAATATTTTGAAACAGATAATTTGATAGTCGATTATGGGGTAAGAAGACATGCTGAACACGATGGTGAAAACCATTTTGTCATCGGACAATTAGTTCGCCCTGAAGCCGGCCAAAACCGGAAAGTTTGATAAAAGTAAACATTTTATTTCAAGTTGCTTAGATTTAGGGGTAGGAAGACATGCTGAGGACGATGGTGAAAACCATTTTCTCGACGGACAAGTATTTCGCCCGGAATCTGGCCCAAACCGGAAAGTTTGTTAAAATTAAAAGTTTTATTTTGAGTTGATTAGATGTTCGATTTAGGGCAAGAAGACATGCTGAACACTTATGTGAAAAAATTTTCTACCTTTACATGTAGTTGGCCAAAGCCGGAAAATTGTTAGAAGCTTAAGTTTTATTTCTAGTTGATTAGATAACCGATTCAACGGTAAGAAGAGATGCTGAATCCGTTTTTGACAATCATATTTTACCCGGAAATTTAGTTCAACCGGAATCCGGCTGGAGTAGGAAATTTTTTTAAAGTTAAATTTGTATTTGAAGTTGATTAGATGTTCATTATTGGGGAAAGAAGATACCCTGAGTTCGTTTTTGAGCTTTCTTTTTTCGCCGGACAAGTAGTTCTGGAGTTCGGCCGAAACCAGGAAATTGGCAGAAGTGGCAGGAAATTTTCGTCAAAACAGATATGACTTATAGGGGTAAACACACCTGCTGAATCCATATCTGAACTTGGTTTTCTCAGATGAGTAGCTATTTGGCCTTAATCTGTTTCTGAATTTTAATTGTAAAAATGTTCAAGGAGATTGGCTAAGACAAGACGCAGTTGTCTGGATCAGATATTGAATTTTTGGGATCCCATCGAAACCTTTGGTCTTGTTCAACATGCCGAAACCCTTGGAAGGGCCCCTGCGTCTCAGTCCTGTACAGTTTATCTACGATTTACCTGTACAGTGACTTTTGTCCCTCTAGATTTCCATGAAACGAGACCTCTGCCTGGAGTCATAAGATCATTCAGACAAAATAATCTAGAAAAACACTAAGAAGTAGGCGGTACAGGATTCAGGAAGAGCGAGTGTCTACATGGGTGCAGTGCTGTATTATTCATGGGCCTTCCTTCAGTGTCAACTTGATTTGCTAGATTAGTGAGGTTATTTACGTTTCCCTAAGGAGGACATCATATACCAAAGAAAGTCAGAAGTTCAAGGCCATTGCAGCCTCTCTAAAATTCTTTCAGTGGTTCAAGTAGCTCATGTTTTAGTATAGTTTGATTCAGAATTGACTGAAGTATCTTTGACTGTCAATGGCTCTTTTTCTGAGAATTGTATGTAAGTATCTGCAGACATTGGCTCTCTGGCACCACTCTATGGAGCCGTTTTTGCTTTTCTTCCATGACAGATCTAGATTGTCTTTGAAGCAAAGAGTTTGCTAAAAACTCCTTGCCTGAGACTGAATTAGCAAACAGTTTCACTATCCAAAGCAGGAGAACTTTTAGCTGTGGCATAATACTCTATATGACTAAGTTCAGAACACGCCACTGATTCTCAGGAAGAAGGAGTAAACGTGTCCGTAACGTCTCAAACTCAACGACTCAAATCCTGAGTCAGCGCAGCTTTGGCACCATTTCTTCCGCAGGTACCCAGAGATTCTGAATCGGCATAGAGAGATAGTCATCAAGAGTATAAAGAAGGTTGGAGATAGTCCTCCAGCCCATGCTGACTGCGAATCATCTTGTACGGTGCAAACCGATAAGTCAGCTACATTTTCATAAGAGCGATACTTCAGCCCTTCTTGGCAAGGGTCCTTTTCAGGCTCAAGCCTCTCAAGCTGGCAAATGAGTTTGTGGAAAAAGAATTAAAGATTCTTACTTAAATATCTGATTTTCAGAGAAGAAATTCACAAAATCAGATATTTAAGGAAGAATCTTTAATTGTTTTACCACAAATTTATTCACAATTAACCTAACACTTGAGAATACCATTGTTTCTTCTGATGAGTGCTATGTGTGCCCAACTTGATCTCCTTTCAAGGGCACAGTCATTGATCAAGAAACATAACTGCCTAGGCCATTATGATCGGAAATTCGAAGATGGATTCCGAAGTGTTAGATGCGGTTGTCGGTAATGGAAGTCAGTGTGGGAAATCGGCTATTAAAGGTCCTCAAGAAGGAATAGGCAAAGCCCATGCAGTGATCATTCGTGCCCAAAGCCAACAGGAGCAGCTGACTAGTTCTCAAGCTCCTGTTTTGAGCAGTATTGAGCACTTCCTGAAATATGAAGTCAAGGGGTGATAGCCAAAGTTTGGAAAAAGTATATTAATTGACAATCAGTACATGGAGCGTGTATGCAAAGGACATATTCCTCAGCTTCTGGGGATCTGTAGTAGTGAGGAAGCCGGAATTTCGAGGTGGAAAGGCTGCATCACCGGACTGAAATTTCCTGTTTATTTCCACCTATCAGATAAACCACTTATTGTCTCTGAAGTTGAGTTGAACAATCAAAGTCCTAATAAGTCATTGAAACTACAGTTCGGAAGTAGTGAGCTTGAGCCAATTCCTGGCCCTGCTGACGTGTTAAGTTCTCAGAAGCTCTGATCTTGGTTGAATGTGAAACCATGAACAAGCATGGTTCTGAGATGGGCTTGCACTTCCAGTCATGGAGATGCTATGAAGTGCTGCTTACCTGACATTTCCTTTAAGATGAACCAAAACTACCATACAAACGATGTTTGGAGACTTGAACCTTAACCATAACCATGTGACAAGGCTATTGCAAGAACCAAACTATCATACTTGCTATGCTTGAACCTTAGCCCTAACCAGTATACAAGGCTGTTGGTGGATGACTTAAATGGAAGAGAAAATCAGTCGTCCATCTCAAAGTCAAGCTCCCCAGACCCAGGTTTTTGTGTTAAAGTCATTATTTCAAAAATTTTAAGGTGGCAACACATTTTTTGATGATATATCCGTAAAATAAATGCGTTTCAGTTATATGTTTCTTTCAACAACTATACTTACTCTAGCTTTCTTAGCACCTGTGAGCAGGGGCGTCGCAAGTGAATTTTTGAAGTTGGGTGCAGAGCCAAAACACCAGGATCCTAAGAATTTCCAGAAACCAGATAGAGCGACATCCCGGCAGCAGCAGCTACTCTATGACTAGTCATTACTAGTCATGATCACATAAAGTGAGCGCCGCAGGCGAGATTTTTTAAGTTCGTTTTTTCCTGCCAAGTTCAGCTATTTCCATGCAGGTTCTAGCTTTTAGGGTTTCGAAAAATCGCGATCCCTAAAACTGGTTTAAAACCTAGCTAAATGACGCACCTTTCCTGAAAATAGTTAATATTATGAAAAGCGCCGCAGGCAGAATTTTCAAGACATTTCTGATAAGAGCTTGTTTTTAGGCTACAAATAAAAGTTAGGAATATCGATGAAATCATAGATCAGTCCTTTTGTCTGCGACCAGTTCTTCACTCGACCTCTTCATGTTCGTGGTAACTACCGAATCCTCGCAATTATACCGAATAAGTTACCGAATGTTGCACCCCCCCCCCCATTTCGCAACGCCCCTTCCTCTGAGCCATATCCTTTCCTTTGAAACTTCCTGTGGATCTTACTTTTGAGCAACTGTTGTTCATTCACATTGTTTATTGAGTAGACTAATACCAACAAGAGTGCAATAGCAAATATAGCACTTACAATGGTAGTGAGTATGTACTGCATCGAAGAATCACACTTGTTCCGGACTTACAAATAGAACAATAAGGAGGACCTCACCAACCACCAAGTCGACTACATTTGTTCCCATCTCAAAAATCAGATTTTTCGTTCTAAGCTGTATTTTTTTTTTCCAAGTCTCGGCGACACTTTTTTCACTTGTATGTTATTTTCAAAGAAATCTCGGCGATATTTCATGCATTCTCGGCGACATTACGCGAAATCTCGGCGACATTTCTAGCAATCTCGGCGACACTTCGTTCCATCTCGGGAACTAGATTTTTGGTTTCGAACGCATATCCGTATTTCTCGGCGACACGTTTTTCAGTGAAAATCTCGGCTACAAAGTTGTCATTCTCGGCAACAAACATTGCAGTCTCGGATACACACAAAAAATCTCGGCGACAAAAACAGCATTCTCGGCTACATTTCATGGATTCTCGGCGACATTTCGAGTATTCTCGGCAACATTTTTAACAATTTTGACCCAAAATGCATGCCATATTCTAACCCCTCTAACAAAACCTCGCTGATTTTCTCACTTGCCGTGTTTTGCCACCTTCGATGTGTATCACGCTGTCGACG
>JAKZAP010000015.1:18204570-18241589 GCA_023053575.1 Branchinecta lynchi
CCAATTGTTTACATCCAACTGTAAAAAAACAATTGTAAGAAAACAACTGGAATCAACTGTATTAAGCTGTGAACAGCTGTTTACAGTTAAAAACAGTTGGAACCAGTTGTTTATATCCAACTGTAAAAAGACAATTGTAAAAAAACAACTGCATAAAGATGGTTGTAAAATTACAGTCGTTTTTTCAAGTCGGGTGAATAATACAATTGTTTACAGTTAAAAACAATTGGAACCAATTGTTTACATTCAACTGTAAAAAGAAAATTATAAAAAACAACTGGAATCAACTGTATTAAGCTGTGAACAGTTGTTTACAGTTAAAAACAGTTGGAACCAGTTGTTTATATCCAGCTGTAAAAATACAGTTGTAAAAAAAACAACTGCATAAAGATGGTTGTAAAATTACAGTTGTTTTTTCAAGCCGGGTGCATTTACAATTGTTTACAGTTAAAAACAGTTGGAACCAATTGTTTACATCCAACTGTAAAAAAACAATTGTAAAAAAACAACTGCAATCAACTGTATTAAGCTGTGAACAGCTGTTTACAGTTAAAAACAGTTGGAACCAGTTGTTTATATCCAGCTGTAAAAATACAGTTGTAAAAAAAACAACTGCATAAAGATGGTTGTAAAATTACAGTTGTTTTTTCAAGCCGGGTGCATTTACAATTGTTTACAGTTAAAAACAGTTGGAACCAATTGTTTACATCCAACTGTAAAAAAACAATTGTAAAAAAATAACTGGAATCAACTGTATTAAGCTGTGAACAGCTGTTTACAGTTAAAAACAGTTAGAACCAGTTGTTTACTCAAAGTGTAAAAAGACAACTGTAAAAAAACAACTGGAATCAAGTGTATAAAGCCGTGAACAGTTGTTTACAGTTAAAAACAATTGGAACCAGTTGTTTAAATCCAACTGTAAGATAACAGTTGTAAAATCACAACTGGAATCAACTGTATTAGGCTGTTAACAGCTGTTTACAATTGAAATCAACTGTAAACAGTCGTTAACAGCTGTAAACAGTCGTTAACAACTGTAAACAGCTTAATTATTTCCATACGGGTAGGTCGTTTTCGCTGCCTATTCGCTCTCGTTTCCACCTCAAATCTGGGTCAAAACGACCTCGTATATTTGAAACACAAACTAGGCCGTTTTCGCTCTCGTTTTTCACCTCAAATTTGGGTCAAAACGACCTCGTACATTTGAAACAGAAACTACCTCGTTTTCTCTCTCGCCTCATTTGGTTTGGTAGCGAATCCACCTCGACCTCGTACATTTAATACAAAAAAAAACCTGTTTTCTCAGTAAGCATCACGAGGTCGAAACCAAAGAATGTTGGTAACAATCGACCAGCGCAGCACCCTTGTCAAGTAACAAAAATTCGTATCCATTGATCAGTGAATTCTTACAGAACTGTATCAGAGATTCAGACTCAGTATTACCGATAGGTTCAAAATTATACTCAATATAGAAGACAAAACTAGTTTCGCGAAATGATCGATTTATGACAACTAACTCTCGAAATTTGTTGGGTGATGCTTTTGCACCATCGAACAAGGTTCAAACTCGGAAGCTGCTTCTGAAATTTTTTGAACTTCCCAGTACAGCAATATTTTCAAATCTATAGACGGCAAGGCTTAAATTAAAGCATTTCCGTGGCTCTTACAATTAATAGTTTTTTTTTCCTGTCTCGAAATAAGCAATTAGGGAATTAATATAGTGATACATAAAATCGGACTGGATTGCTCTTTGCTCCTAGGTTACTGGCAAACGTAAAGCTCGAAAGTAGTTTCTCTCTCATGATAGATATTCCTTCAGCCCGAGCTGACTGCGAATCATATTTGACGGTGCAAAACGGAGAAGTCTGCTATATATTATTAGAACTACAGTTCGGCCCTTCTAGGCAAGGGTCGTCTTCAGGCTCAAGCCGCTCAAGCTGGAAAATGGACTTCCTGGGAAATGGAAAATTATGAAAAATTAGCTAGAAAATGACTGGTCAGTTTCCAGCTTGTGTGGCTTAACCCTGAAGGGACGCTTGTCAAGAAGGAAATATAGCTCTAATAAAATGTAACTGATTTATCCGTTTTGTACAGTCAAATATTCTTTCTTATTGATCACCAAATGCAACTACCTCTGCCTCTGCATCTCGTCAGTTACCTTGCCAGTGGAACTAAAGTCGAAGTATAATAGGAAAAGTCTTTCACCATCCCCTGATGGCAACTTCGCAGCGAAACTATAAGGTCGCCCTCGCACTTCACCAAAAACGAGGTGGACATGAAATCTCCCTGATATTTCGCTACCATCTTCGCAGCGAAAACAAGGCCGAAGTTGAATACACCCTCGCCCTTCGCCAAATATGAGGCGGAGGTAGACTCGCCCTGTCTTTCGCCATCTTTTTCGCAGCGAAAACTAAGGTCGAAGGGAAATCCGCATTCGACCTTTACTAAACACGATAGCGAACGCGAGATCTCCCTCTCCTTCGCCTTCATATTCGCAGCGAAAATGTGGGTCGAAGTATAATTCGCCATCAATTCTTTCATCAAAATTTAAGAATTCATAAACACATTTTTAAATCAAAATAATGCCAACGATCCATTATGGAGCGGAGCTATGGGGATTTGAAGATGCGAAACAGCTTGAGTCGGTCCAGCTACAATATTTTAAACGACTGTTCGGACTACAATCGACATTACATTCGCAAGCACTGAAAGGGGATTTAGGAATATTTTCAATGAAGAAAGATAGGGTATTGCAGATTTTAAGATTTTGGTTAAAGATAATTAAGTTAGATGAGACTAGGTTGGTGAGAGCGTCATATAATGAACTTTTGATTATGGGGAAAAGAAATACGTGGCCGTCTCGAGTTAAAGCCCTGCTTGATGATCTAGGTCTATCTTATGTTTGTGTTTTTTTATTCCGTAGAGTCACTAGGATTTTGGATGACCAAGAGATTCAAAAATGGAGAGCTTTAATAAGTCAGTCCGAAACTTTGGAGTTTTACCGTGAGTTTAAGAAGGTGTTTGGGCCCGATTTTTATTTTAAAATTAATTTACCTCAAAAAGTTTTGAAGTTGTGGATCCAGGCTAGAGCTAATTCCCTCCCCCTGTTTGGTAGATTTAGAGTTTTTGATAGGCATAGGACTGGTCCAGATGTCAGGTATAATTGCCAACTTTGCAAAGCAGGGGTAGAGGAAAACATGGACCACTTTATCAATCGATGCCAGGCGCTTTCGGAGTTAAGGGTATCTTATTTTAAGGGGAGTGTTTTGCTTCTACCGGATATCCTGAATAGCACTTCGGAAAGGGTTATAACAAAGGTGTGCGAGTTTATGGACGGAGCGTTGAAGCTAAGAGCGACCAAGCTTAGTAGTGAGGCTTCATAGCCGTAGGAAACTATTGTTGTTGTTTTCCTTTGTAAAATGTACTATTGTTGTATTATGTATATGGCCCTTGGGCTTTTAAATACAGTTATTATTATTATTATTATACTTTCTAATCAAAACTTTTAATACGAAAATTTGGTCTAAAGTACCAAACCCTTCTCTGAAACCTGCCTGACAATCAAGAACTTAACACCTCATTCTTATTTAACCAAACCATCAATCTACTATCCAATATTTTACAAAAAATGTTACTACAAACATTATTCAAATGAATTCCTCTATAATTTTCATGGGCTGTTCTATCTCCCTTCTTGAAAATTGGGATAACAATTTGCGTATATAGCCTTGTCACTTTGGTGGTACTATACCCAAACAACCCAAGAAGTGAGAGGGCTGCACTTTACGGTAGCGTTCCAGTGACTTATTTACAAGTTATGATGACACGAGGAGTGAGAGCGCCGTATTTGAATAGTTACAACGCTCTCAGTAACAAAGGAAGCGTTCCAGGGACTTATTAGTAGTTACGATCATTATTATTCTTGTTATTATTGCCGTCCCAGAGCCCGCCGTAATAAGTAAATTGGCTCCTCACTCTTCTTACTTTCGTTCCACGACTGTTACGATCGTTACAATTTACTTATGATGGTCGCGAGCAGGTTGTTATAATGCAGAGGAATTTGAGGGCGGTGATGATCGCCAGGAACACTGCTCGTTCGCGTCTAGGGGGGAGTGATGTAGACGATATTTCTTCGATGTCACTAGATAGGTTTTGCTTCAGGACTTCGGATCTGAGTATTGTCAGCTTTGGGCAAGGTCTATTGCATTCGAAGAGAAGATGCTGCAACGTTTCTTGGGCATGACGTGTCCCATGTCGCTGGCCATCGCATCTTCTCAATTATTAAAGAAAATATTGCTGCCATAAAGAGGAGAATGGCAACCTTGCCCCATTGCCCCCAACACGGAGTCCAGTCTTGCTACATTTAAAGCTCGATTATTTTCACATGGAATTTGACGTTGCCAAATGCACTCAACGAGTGAGTTTCGAGTCCCGGTGTCTCCAATTACGGACATCGAACAGATCTAGTAAAAAGTCCCTTTTATTGAAGAGACTGGTCCAAATTTCGTGTATGAATGTTTCCTTTTTTAATATCGTTCCACTTCTTAGCTTATTGATTACAACAGTAGGCTTTCAATTAAAACAAGACCAAAGGTGTCGATGGGATCCCAAAAATCTAATATTTGATTCAGACAATCGGGTCTTGTCTTCGCCAGATCCGGTCTTGGACAGGTTAATCATCAGAGAAAACCAAGTTCAGATATACCTCTATATGCCATATCTATTTTGACGATACTGACCGAGACTTCCTGCCGATTTCCGACAGAACTACTAGTCCAGCGAAAAAAAATTCAGAAACAAAACCAGCGTATCTCCTTATCCCTATAAAGAACATCTAATCAACTTTGAAGAAAAGTTTGACTTAAAAAAAATCCGGTTACAACCGGATTCCGGAATAATTATATGTCCGCGTAAAATACCATTGTCATATACCGACTCAGCCTCTCTTCTTACCCCTTAATCTGTCATCTAATCGAACTTTTGCTTTTAACAAATTTTCCGGTTTTGGCGGATTCCGGGCGAACTAGTTGTCCCGCGAGAAAATGATTTTCACCATCGTTTTCGGCATGTCTGTTTACCCATTAATCGGACATTTAATCAACTTCAAATTAAACTTTTACTTTTAACCATTTCGGACTAACTACATGTTCGGCGAGAAAATTGTTTTCACCATCGTGTTCAGCATGTCTTCTTACCCCTAAATCAACCATTTAAACAACTTCAAATAAACTTTTACTTTTAACCAATTTTCCGGTTTTGGGCGGATTCTGGACGAACTACTTCCTATGTCTGGTGTGAAAATGGTTTTCACCATCGTGCTCAGCATGCCTTTTTACCCCATTATCGACTATCACACTAGCTGTTTAAAAATATTTTGTTTGTCCCTTAATCTGAACCCACTCTCCCACCTCTAAATATGGAGCTACATAGCCCATCTACGAACTTGACCTCACCCTTGACCCAATGAATCCTCACACCAGGTTTCATCAAAATATCTCATTGCCTTCGAGAGTTATCGTGCTTACAGACGGACATTTTTGCGATGTCATAGGTATCCTTCCACTTACGTTTTGGGATCCCAAAAAGAGATAAATACGTAAAATAAATTAACATGGATCACGTGCATATCCTCAACAGAGGTACAGCATCCGGTGATGTTGCAGACCGATATAGCCTACTGATTCTACAAAGTTAGTATGCATATCTGACAGACACCTGGTGTACGAGGGTTTCATAGGTAAGAAACCCCTATGTTTAGGCCAAGCACTATCATTTCTGCTAACCTTATTGTTTAAGGTAGTTGAGGATAGGTTATTTTGATTTAACACCAATGTCCATCCAGTCTATCAACAGAAGAATCTAATTTGCAAGACTACCAGGAATCTCCGGCTTCAGATATGAAGCCGCGCAGTCCATGCCGATCCCGTTTTTCCCAACCTACTAATTAAATTAAATATAATCTCCAATCACAAGTGATACCCCTTTCTTTTCTTTTCTTTATCGTGTGCATCATACTTGGCTCGAAATGCAAGCCTTGACAAAGATTTTGCTCACTCACGATCTGACTGAGTAGTCATGGAGGCGCAAATCTCGCGAAACTTGCAGCGACAATTGCATTTTTCTTGCGAAAACTCGAAACATTTTTTCAATTTTCCTATTTTGCGAAATATTACATTTTTTCGCAATATTCGCAATTTTCGACAGGCCTCCGAATATTTCAGTTTTGCGAATATTCGATTGAGTTTTTCAGTTGCAAAATTCGCTTTTTTACATCTATGGTCTACATACGGACATTGAGAAGTTTTTGCAATGATGAGGAAACAAAACGAAATAAGACAGTTGACACGAAGTCACACACGGTCTTCGGTGTTATGCTCCTTTTACACGTCACAAAAGCAGTGTTCGTGCTTAATTCAACTGCAAAATATTCTTTTTATAGGGATATCGTTACTTCAGATTGTAGCCAGAGTTACGTAAATGTGGTTAACTGTACTCTAACTGTTACAAATAAACCAGAAGTAGAATTTGTATTAAATTTAGAATGTCATTGATAAACCAAGGCAGGGCCTTTATAAAATCCAGGATTAACTTCTGGTTTACTTGTCACAGTAATACTCTCTTGTATCAAATCTGACCGTTGCGTACAGTTTATAAACACGTTAAAACTCCGCATTATGGTTATGGTCATATACCTATGACAAATATTATATATATTATATTAAAAACCTGTAATATACATTACAGGTCTGTTTCCTTCCCTGAAGTTGAACCAGAGGATTGACAGCCTGACGAGGACCCTTGCCAAGAAGGGCCGAAATATCGCTGATGAAGAATCGTAGCTGACGTATCCGGTGTAAACATTGTTTGAATAAATATGCCTACGACGTCGCAAAAGTTATCCGTCTGTCCGTCCGTCCGTCTGTTAGCACGATAAATCTCGAAAGGGTAGAGATATTTTCTTGAAAATTGGTATCAGGATCTACTGGGTCAACGTACAGGTCAAGTTCGTAGATGAGCTATGTAGCCCCAAAACCTAGGGGTGGGGGAGGGGTTCCAAATTAAGGGACGAAAAATAAATCTTTTAAAAAGCAAATAAGATCGTCGATATAGGGGATTGGAGACATGCTAAATCCATATCTGAAACTGATTTTCTCGGAGAACAATTAGTTCGTCTGGAACCCGGCCGAAACCCGAACATTTTTTAAGGTAAAAGTTTTATTTGAAGTTGATTAAACGCTTGTTTTAGGGGCAAAAAAACATGCTGAATTCGTATTTGATAATTGTTCTTTACCCGGACGAGTAGTTCGCCCGGAATCCGGCCAAAACCGGGAAAAAAAAATGGTAAAAGTGTAAGTTTTATTTGAAGTTAATAAGATAGATACAAATCATATACGACTAGAACAGGTTTTAAAACAAGGGTGCAATGGTACCCTTCGTTCGAGGAATAATCATGTCACCGCCCTGACGGGGTATTGAAACCGGGTTTAAACGACTCGGCTTGCCTTTGACTGGGACGGATTTACGATGATATTAACAATTTTTTTCAAACGACTCAGAGATTGTGTTTGACAGATATAACCCCCACTACCCCCCCCCCCCCCTTTCGGGCCACCCCTGGCCCCAAACTGGCAATAGATATTGCAGTCAGCAACCCTGGATTTGTCCTTGGTAAACGGCACAAGGGACTCAAGGTTGAAAAAGCTGTTCTGTACGAGTCTGCTATAATATTTTGGAAAAGTTTTTGAATCGGGTGTGCTGGGTTGAAAGCCGTCGGCGAAAGAAATTGATAATTCTCACATACCTTGAATCACAAAACGTTGATGAGCTACGTAAATAGGCTACGTAAATTTAGGAAAAAAAGTTTTCCCACTGACAAGAGGACACTTTCCGTACAGAGTACAGACTCATACATTGCAGATAGCTTGCGAATATACTCGGAGATAATACACGGAAGCTTGGTAGTAAAGTCCTGCATTATATTATTTCTATTAGGCTTTTACTTTTCATTTCCGTGTGAACGACTCTAAATCGTATTGCCAATCAGAACCCTTTACTGCTCGTTACTCTATTTTTCCTTTTTCCTTTTTTTCCATCTTTAGATTTTCCAACTGAATTTGCCTCAGCATCTCGCAACAAGCTCCCGACGTTTCTGAATAAATGTCTATTATTCCCCTGGGGTCTCGGTGCTTTTTCACAAAATACCTTTTTTAAACCCATCTTCATATCCTTCTTTACGTAAACATAAAAGTTGCACCCATAGGCATCTCGTGTTGACCTAATTAAACGAGGAAGGTCGCCTCTGTTTGAGTAATCTTCTGGGATTGCGTCCCTTTTTTTACTGACAGGCCCGAGTTGAGCTGATTATTCCCCTGGTGTCGTGGCACTTTTTCGTGGATTTAATGATCCTGCAAAATTGGGTCAACGGTCGGATTTTGAAATTGGGCGAAGTGACGGCTGTCGGGAGTGGTCCAACTGACGGATTTTTGGGCCAAATGACGGGTGGACGAACTGCCAGAAAAATCGGGCGAACTGACGGGGAGTGGGCCAAATGACGGATTTCAAGGGTGGGTCAACTGACGGATTTCAAGAGTGGACGAACTGACGGATTTCAGGAGTGGGCCAACTGATGGACTTTTGGGCCAAATGACGGGTGGACGAACTGTCGGAAAAGTTGGCCGAACTGACGGATTTTTGGGCGAAATGACGGGTGGTCGAACTGACGGTAGGCGAACTGACGGTGCGCGTAGTGACGGGTGGGCGTAGTGACGGGTAGGCGTAGCGACGGGTGGGCGTAGTGACGGGTGGGCGTTGTGACGGGTGGCGTTGTGACGGGTGGGCGTTGTGACGGTTGGACGTAGTGACGGGTGGGTGAACTGTCGGAAAAAGTGGGCGAACTAACGTTTAGGCGAACTGTCGGAAAAAGTCTGCGAACCGAAGGATTTTTTAGGCGAAGTGACGGGTGGACGAAATGACGGGTGGACGTAGAGACGGGTTCCCATACTATTTCAAGTTTTTACGCACCACTGGGCGAGAAAAACTGAATGATGGCTGGCTGCTCGACTGGCAATGGGCACAGGCAACCGGTTAGAACAAGGGCTCTCCCTGGAGCTTGAGTGAGGCCCGGCACAACGAGCACAGACCGGAACGGGTGCCATGCATTGTTTTTCCACATGATCAAAACCCTGAGATTTAAAGCAGCGCCTTGGGAGCTTTCTGTCCTTATTCACACGAAACAGTTCATACCCAATCTTTAAACCATGAACAATATAAAACTTCAGGAATGCTTCAGACTTGAAACAAGCTTTGATAGTTGGAGACTTTCCGAAACGAGCGAAGCTTAACCACTCCTTCAAAATCACAAGCAAGGTTTTCAATTTCTAGGGACGGATCAACGCCTCGAATGATACCATAGCAGACATTTTTCTTGCTCGAAACGTTACAATCGGGAAAGCTGCTCTTAAGGCTGGCAGAAAAACTTTCGGCACTAGCAGAATGCACGCACACTACAATTGCATCTTTGTTTGCACTCACTTT
Organism: Branchinecta lynchi; assembly: GCA_023053575.1. Taxonomy (NCBI): domain Eukaryota; kingdom Metazoa; phylum Arthropoda; class Branchiopoda; order Anostraca; family Branchinectidae; genus Branchinecta; species Branchinecta lynchi. Next base: position 18,214,105 of record JAKZAP010000015.1, read on the forward strand.
TCTAATTCCCTTGGAAGCCAGCTTATCAACTCCTTTTTCCGAGAGATTGGGTTGTTGAGGGAGCTTGGAAAGTTCGAGATCGTAAAGACCTCTGCAGTGTCAGCTGGAGGGGGGAGGGGGGGGGCACTCAGAGACAGATATAGGTTTCGTATGCGGCGTCATGTTTGATTCTGTGCAATGATGACAAGGAAACTTCTATTTTACGATTGCAGTCACTCATTAAACTGTCTAAACGAACCGAAAGAACGGATGTCAGAACAGGAATCTCTCTAGGAGACCGAGGAACTATAATCGGCCAAACGAAACATCACAGATCATTTTAACTATATCAACTGCAGTGTTGTTATGTGCGAGATTGCCTCTTCTTTCCAAAATTTTTCCCGAACTGCCCAAAAATGTCCATAAGAGAAGTTTGGTGCTTTTAAGCGAGTCAAATGGGTACGGCTTTGCCATTACATCGGAAATCTCATCACTCAAAATACCGGATGCAAATGCCTCACGAGCAAAGAATAGGGACGAATTCACGACCACGTGCGAAATATCGGTTCCGCGATTATTAGTCTTTGTGAAGTCTGAAAGATCGCATGAAGATTGAGCCACTAGCCCCTCGCGAATCCCAGGTTGAGACACGACTCCGGCAGCAATGCAACGACACTGGACCGATGTGGGCATTTCATACTGAAATGAATCGGTGATGGCATGTGAATTACTCCGATCAGCGCAATTAGGGACAAGAGGGGTTGTAAGCTCCACTGAAGTTGAGGTGCTTTGGTTACAATTAGGGAGACGGGGAACAGGATCCTGGGTGTCAGAGAGAAGGTTAGACTTAAGTGAACTGATCTCTTGACGGAGTTGACTTATCGTTATGTCCATCGACGCACAATCTTCGGCAGAAGACTCTAGTTTATCCTTCAGGGCGCTTACGGTCAGAAGTTTTTTGTCACACTCAGTACAAGCTAAGCGAGAATTCTCTTCTAAAGTCTGCCGTTGGGTGGCTGAAGCAGCTACTGAACATTTCACGCAGCTCCAGTTGGGGAACTAGACATGTTCGGCAAGTGATAACCCAACACAACTTGGGTGGAACCAAGTGGGACATAACGAACACTGGAACGTCCCACTAGTGCAATTCCTGTAACACTCCCCACAGGGATATTTGGCTGCTGCCATAATTGGAGAACAAAGCACGGTGCTGGGCGCTAGGGCTGTGGGTTGAGGGCTATCTCAAACAGCATCCCCACGTCACGATCTGTGCAAATATTCTTTACTAGTGAAAACTCTACCTGGAGCGGAGGCTCTAAATTTATATCCAAATCCAGATAAAACAATAGTTCATGAGCACTAAGTCAAATCAGGTACAAGTAGCTGTCGGGCAGCACCTCACCGCTCACAGGACAAATCGAGACTGATGTCGTGTCCTTAAGTCTAATGGGTCGGGTCATAAATACCTGCCAAGTTTTATCTTCCTTAGCACATCTGGAAGTATCCTAATCGCAATCACTGGAATTCCCGGAAAACTCCTCAAAATCCCCGCAAAAAGTCCTGACATGATCTGGTTCTGTCAAGGTATCTAATGCTTATGGTTGTTCTTCCCACGAAATTATCAGTTCGATCCCTCGACACTAAGCGTTTCACGAAAATTGCGGGGCCTTCCAATTCCCCCCCCCAAGTATCGGATCCAGTCTGGACGACATGGAGCATCTGAGACACTAGTTTTTTCCACTTGTCCAAATCCGATGCCCATTCAAACGTTTTAAATGCCACTAGATTCTGGATTCCCCGTCACTCAACTCCTACTCTCAAGTCGGTCTATTCAGATCTTTCACATTCCTGCCGAATTTCATCATCCTATTACATCAGGAAGTACCGAACTCGCTGGATCACCAGACTCCCCCCCCCCCAGCTCCCCGACAGTGCCCGAATACGGTTCGGTAATGTCAGTTATATATATAGGACTTGTACTTGTTCTTCACGCCAAGTTTCATCCCGATTCGGTTCGAATTTGAAGTGGGTCGTCTCAGACACAAGTCTTTCCAAATATCAAGTTTCATGAAGATCCGATCAACCGTTCAAAAGTTATAAATACCTCAAGATTCCAGATTCCCACTTCCTCCACTACCCCCCCCCCCCCCCGTAGGAAAAAAAAACGGTCTGAAATCCAGACAAAGCCTGGATTCCGGGAATTCTGCCTGGAGATCCAGGCGTTTTGCCTGGATTTCCGGCTGCAGCCTGGAATTAAAAGACTTAACTTGATTTCCGGAAAAATTTTCTCTGGAATTCAGGTAATGATGTTTCTTTCTTGGAGAATAGGCTCGTATTCCGTAATTCCAGACACTTTGTCGAAATTCCAGACATTCCCAAATTCACATTTGGTAAGAGCCTGGAAATTCAGGCAGTTGGTTGAAATCCCAGACCTAGATTTCTATGCCGTCTCTTCTGGAATTTCAGGGTAACAGTCATATGTTCCAGGAACTTGACCTGCTTGAAATTCCAGACTGTCCTGGATTTTTGGGCTTCCTCGTCTGTAAATCTAGGGATACGTGCAGAAAGTCTGGTTTGACGACCAGAAAGCCTGGATTTCAGTATTAATTGGTAGATGTTCTTTCAGCCTAAACTGACTGCGAATCATATTTGACAGTGCAAACCGACAAGTCAGCTACATTTTGAATAAGTCAGCTACATTTCATAAGTCGGCCCCATTTCTACATAAGAAATGTAGCTGACTTATCCTTTTTGCACCGTCAAATATTTTTTAGTTGGATTTAAAAGTGTAGCGGAAAAAATTACACTGTTCAAAGATTTCGACATTTTCGTGAAGAAAATGCCCTCACCAGCATTTAAAAAAATGTCTGAGGAAAATCATCCGAAGAAACTGTCTGCCTAACAACATTTTTACTCAAATCTCCCGCTTTCAATACTTCTCTTATGAAAGTGTTCAGATCTGAACAAAAACTTTGAAAATAAGAACGCATCGCGGTAAATTAATTACAGAAAGAGGAGTCGAATCTTGTTTAGTACCTAATTTTTTAACAGTTAGACAGTGTTGCATAATTTATATAATCTATATCGGATCAAACACGAGTAAAACACTAAGAAAATACTGTGACAGTAAATTTGCCATCGTAAGATCTTCTTAGAAAGTGTTCACAGTTCAGAACTATACCGTTGTCTTCCGATGAAAGTGTGCCAAACCCCCTGATGAGCTGGCTTTTCTTAGACAAATAAAATAATAGGTAATCGTAGGGTAGTTGAAAATGAGAATTTGAGCGGCATGGCCTAGTTAGGATATCACTGACGCACGGATGTGATAGTTAAATTACTCTGCACTGCTACAAACCAGAAATCCAATGGATTCCAAGAGAGCATTTGCATTGTCTCGGTAAAATTTTAATATATTTAATTGACGATATTTAACGGGGTGAAGATGAGAGTTTGCACAGAAATTTCTCAAAAAATCTGGAGTCAAGTTGGACTTCCGGAACCTTGCTACGATGTTTACCGAGAAAAAGCTATGAAGATCATTATTGTGTAATATAGAATGCAGAAATGATCCGGCATTATTTGTCGAATTCTGAATTTCCAAATTATCTTTGACTTTCTTCTGCAAGGCTCCGACTTCACATGAACATTCGAAAGGTTTGTTACCGGAATAATTTCGCTTTGGTTTCATGTTCAAGGTCCGCTTTGAATCATATGTAATCTAGAAGCTTAGATTAAGGAAACTACAAAGGAGGGAAAAGCCGCAACTATTTTAGTCAATGCTGATCTTAGGCGTATTCTCGCCGTTCCCCGAGGACTCCCAAATCCTCGCTCTTTTGTTTGTCCCGGGGAATGACTCCACGTATTCTCGCGAGTCCCCACGGACGGGAAATGCTCCGATTATCATCTTCATCCCCTTTCAGATTCGGAGGGGAACCAATTTTTGCTGGTTTTGGTGCAATATAAAATTGATTAATAACAATCAGATTAAACAAATTGAACAGAAACTATTTTGGAAGCATTCACCGTATTCTTGCTGTTTTTGTACACCGAGTCCGCGTGGAGTGAGTCCCTCTATACTCTATATGAAAAAGTCCAAAACATGCCAGTGATTCTCAGGAAGAAGGAGTAAACGTGTCTGTAACGACTCAAACTCAACGACTCAAATCCTGACTCAGCGCAGCTTCGACACTGTTTCTTCCTTTCTGTTTTAGGATTTTTTTGTTAACACTCTTGAAGACTATCTCTCCTTGCCGATACAAAATATCCGGCCTCTCCGGGTACCTGGCGGAAGAAAGGCAGAAGTGGCGTCACAGCTGTTCTCAAAGATCGCCATGATTGTTTGACACAGGATTCGAGTCGTTGATTTTGAGTCGTAACGGACACGCTTCTCCTTCTTCCTGAGGATCATTGGCGTGTTTTGGACTTAGTCCTACAGAGTATAGAACGAGGTTATCAAAGATTTTAGAGATCCGATGCGAGGTTTTCAAGAAAGCCGGATCGAAACACTCACGGTAAATTCAAATGCGCTAGTCAAAAGGCCGGTGTTGCCATCTTGGTAGATTTTTTCGACCGATTTGATGATTTATTTTTTTGCTGGCGTGGGAGATTTCTTGGAATTTACAGTTAAAAAGAAACTTTGGCGTATTTTTCAAAGACAGCTGCGTCAATCCTGGATCACGATCTGGCAACATTGGTCAAGGCTGAAGGAGGAACTGGAAGTTCAAGAATGAAATGTTCTGTGGAGAGTTTACATCATCTGTCATGGATCTTCTTGTGATAGATATCAAGATATTACTGCTGCATGCAGGATGAATGTCATTCTTACATGTAAGTATACAATCTACTGGTTAGGCGTATGCACTTGTTTCTGACAGGAGGGTGCAGGAGGGGTATCCAACCTCGAAATATTAACTCAAACTTTTCTTGAAAATCTTACAAGGAAATTTCTGTGCAGTCCCAAGCAGATCCTGCACTGGTCTTGCATTACTCAGGGTTTCTTTCTTGACAGTTGACCTTTATAGGACTGGACTGAAATTTCCTTCCGACCTTTTTAAGCGAAGTTCGAGGTTGTTTAAATTCGAGGTTGGATACCTATCCTGTTGTCTGCTTATTTAATAATTAGTTGCTTTCTCCAATCTGAATCTGAAAGATTTGTTTGTTTCATGTCAGATGGAAAGAGCTTAACAAAGATGATATCAGCTAGCAGCTGACCAGAAGCCGACTGTTTCAGTTTACATTTTTTCCTTTTTCTAGATTTTTGCTGACGTTGATAATCCTATACTTCTTTTTCCATTGGTGATCTCTTTAACTGTCTGCACTGAATGACATCTACTTGCAACTATTTCCCAAAACTGCAGGTAACAAGTCTACCACAAACAATAACTGCATTTTGTGCACTCATCCAGTTAATCGGCCTAAGAGATTTCCCACTGTAAGTCGTTTTCTTCCTTTGGTTAATCAACCTTAGTTTGTATAAGCTATTTTTATAAGTTTTTATAACCGACCTGTGGACTGAGGCGGAGCTCTGTCCAACCGACATACGCTCTTGGCATGGCGCGAAATTAAAAATTTCCATTGGAGAGATATGTGCCGGCGATGGGAAGACGTCATTTGTTCTTATAAGCCGGTTTTAGAGCTCAGTCGAACCGACCGGCAAGATGAAAAAACTGTTGATTGTGGCAAATAGGTTGGTTAACCGACTACGGAGAAAAGACAAAAATGCAGCCAATTGTTTTCATACATTAAGCCAAATATGTAGGTTCAGACTCGAGCTGCAACCTACTCAATTACAACCTACTCAAACTCAACTGTACAGTAGCAGCAGTAGAGGTATGCCTATTTTTTAAGCATCTCTAGAAATCTTTCCAGACCTCTGTTTTGTTTGTTGTCCTTATAAAACAGTCAAAAGAATAAAATAACAAAATTGATACCAGTTAAGAGCTATATATTTGAGCAATTTTTTTTACACCAATTTAATGTTGGATTAACATAAACTTCTCAAATTTAAACTTCCGTGTTTTCCATTTGATTGGCTGGAAAATCTAGCGGCAAGGTAATGAAATTGGGATAACCAACTTGTTTCAATGCTTGCTTATCTATCAGGGACCGACATAAACGCCAACCAGTTTCTGCATTGCATAAGTGACAGTAGTATTTTCTTATTTTACTGAGCAGGTGTGACTGATAAAACGTTTGTAACCTCAAAAGAAGAAACAGCAGAGACAGTGGAAATTGTTCTATAATTGCTGACATACAGGAAATCAGTATCATTCAGTATTCATCAGTCAGTATTTTCAGCAAATATTTTGCAGTTCAAGTTGCCTGGCATGGAATTTGATTTTTTCATTGGCAATAATATTAAAATAAGCATAGGTTTTATGTGTTAACGAGTTCTGAATTGGTGGTGTTCGAGCTTGTCTTTTTATTGTCAGCTGAGCTCAAATGGTCAATATTTTATTTGGTCATAGTACTCAGGGTTTAGCATAGGGTTTCTGGAATTAGGCATTATGTATTCGAGATCCAAACATACCCAGCAGTTATCATAGGTTGTCCAAAAAATCAGAGGTTGTAGTGGACTAAGTCAGGTGCGTCACGACTGGGGGGGGGGGGGGACATATACATTGCAAGAGCAAATTCCTTTTCAGCATTGATTTTTAAAAGTATTTTGAATTACACCTGATGTCTTGTCGGTCTCTATCTGAAGCGTTGAACTATCTCTATGTCCTTGATTCAAGCCTTGATTGAAGCCTTGATTGAAGCCTTGAATTAAGCCTTGATCTGCAATCTTCACTTTTGCGAAAGATAGTATATCTCGTTGCAGTCTTAGCGCTGGGTCATTCATCAATTGTCAGTCATTCATTATTCGTCAATCGTTCTTTACCAGTCATTCATGACTTAGACCGTCGTAATTGTCAACAGTATTTACCCAGATTGGGATTTACATTGTACAGAATAAGTTTGCGATAAAAACTATTTATATATTAACAGAAAACCTAGTCCACTACCACTCACGTTTACCCTAAGCATACGGCATACGAATCCATCTTCTATTTCAACAGTGGTGACAAGCAGTTTTAGGGTTGAAACGTAGTGGACGGGTATTACGATAACATGCGGACTGTCCGACTGACAAAATGAGTGACGGAATTACAGAAGAGACGAAAAGGAGATTGGAGGGCCATATCCTCCAGACAAAACTGTATGAAGGAAAAGGGGACGTGGACTCATTTCAACATCCGTGACAAACTTCCATAGCATTGCCAAGAATTACAGAAGAAGACAGGTTGAGACAATGATGTACCTGAGACTGCGAGGTGCCGCAATTACGGTTTTGGACACATTGGAGGAGGAGAGTTTTGTGACGATGAACGATCTTTTAGACAGATAGAAACTTCGTCTTGCGATTACCAGACAAAACATAAACTGATGTACGAAATTGTTCACCAGGGAGCCAATGTAGGTACAAGAAATTAAGGCGAACCGTGTGACCCTTGAAAAACTGGGAAAACCTACGGTATAAAATGATCAATTCACTAGGGCCGTCTTTGAAATTTTAAGAACGGCATGGGACCAAAACTGCTGCGTCTGGTGTTTTCCAAGCAGCCAGCCGACTTGAAAGCGCCATTAAAACTGATCGAATATGATTAACTACTGACGAAATAGTGAAAGTCCAGCAACGCTTAACAATAAAATTCGTCTCGGAAAGTGGAGAGATCGCCACGGTTAGTAGTACCTCCAGAGTGCACCGGGACAGAGGGGAGTATCCTTCATGGACGCGACTAGGTGTCAAGTAAGCACCTTCAGCCAAACCGGGCAGCATGAATACCTAGCACCGCGAAGGCACAAATAGGTTTACCACAAACGTCACGAAAATACGGGGACCCCCAAACATGAGAAGAATCCGCTGCTATGCGGGCTCACGAATTGGCCACATACATATTGCGGAGCATACAGGAATTTAACCCGACAGGGCGTACTTGCCAGAGAACTTCGATCCTGAACTCGCAAGGTCGGACCCCCCAAATACTCCCCTTACCTAGCCCAGAATGGCGTACCTCTCAGAGACCCTCCTTTTTAACCCCCAAGGACGCATTTTCTAGAGGAGCTTCCCCCCAAAGAGATCCCCTCAACGACCTTATAACCAGTATCAAAATAGGTCACGGAAAATTTAAACGACGACAGTCGGCTTTACCTTAGACCTTAGTCCTCCTGTGCCACCAGAGGCACGCAGGGCATACAGAAAGAGCCGCCAGTCGTCCCTCATATGTGCTGCTGCCCAGACATCTTCCCACTGGGGTTAGATGTCTGGGTTTATCGAAGACTGTCGAATTAATGTGTTTTAGGTCCCGCCGGTACGTAAGACGAAGTGTATTCTTCGGCCTTCCTCTCCTTCGGGTTCCCTCTGGTTGCCACTCCCAGTACCGTTCTGGGGAGTCTATCTTCCGCCATACGGATAACATGCCCCAAGTAGCGCCAAATTCGTTGGTGTATGACATCGATTACCAGGGGCTGGCGGGAGATAGAGCGGAATGTCTGGTTGGTTATGTGGTCCTCCAGTTTATGTTCAGTATTCTACGAAGACAGTTGTTCTCGAAAGTAAGAATCCTCTTTTCTTGGTGTCGGTTCAGTTTCCAGCATTCACAGCTATAAAGGAGGGCGGAGATGACGTTACTGTTGAAAAGCATCATTTTCAGTTTTGGGAGTACTTTCTCGATTGCCACACTGTCTTTAGTCGATTAAAAGCTCCACTGGCTTGTCCAATCCTAAACTGCACCTCCTTTTCGCTGGATCCAGTTCGTTCGACTGTACTTCCAAGGTCTCTAAACTCCACTACCTGCATATTTTGGCTAGTTATGCCTCTGCTGGTAATATAAGTAAGTAAGTAAGTAATTTATTTATGACCCGCCATTTTCAGAAACATTTATTCAAACAATGTTTACAACGGATTCGTCAGCTATGATTTTTCATCAGCGATATTTCGGCCCTTCTTGGCAAGGGTCCTCTTCAGGCTGTCAATCTTCTGGTTCAACTTCGGGGAAGGAAACAAACCTGTTTATTACAGGTTTTATTACAGGTTTGTTTCCTTCCCCGAAGTTGAGCTTGGGCTCAAAGAATATTCATTTTCAGAAAGCTGAAGAAAATAAATAAAACACATAAACATACACAAAAAGACACTTAACTTCAATCTTCATCCAGGAAGCAGTGTAGAAGGTCGTGCGGTGTTTGGGTTATGTTGTCAATGATTTCTTATAATGACGGAGAAACATCCAAAAGGGTAACACTTGCATCTTGAATTTTGAACTTCTCCGTCAAAGTATGGTTATGGCATAATTTCGACAAGTGGAGCAGGTGGTTTGCATATTTAAAAGTACATGATCTCATCTTTTTTATCTCCTTCTTTCGCAGAACATGAGTGACACCAGAACAAAATAGTAAAGAAGGAGCGCAGAAGGTGCTGAACAATTTTCACAAGGCTTTACGATTATAGCACCCCTGGTTGGGGACGATGCGCCCCGGTTCGGGACGATGCGCCCAAATGCGGTATACATATTGAACAACCGAAGAGCAAAATTTTGACAACGAGGATTTGAATGTTATGCCAAGCCATCGTAGAGATTCTATTGATCTGACGACGAACGATCCAAGAGAGATAGAAGCTTTAGATGAATTCAAACGATTTGACGAAGGGTTGAAATGCAGGTACTCACATTCTGAGAGGTTAACTTCATAAGGCCGATTTTGAGAAGTTCCGACGACAGCTTGCAGACATTTTTGCTGAGTGTGGATCGGGTACGGCTTACTAAGAGCAATTCGTCCGCGTAAGCTATATGGCTGAAGGCATGGGTCTTTATGAAAGTAGGCAGGGTGTACAGAATTGAGACAAGAAGATATGGCCAATTTGAAAATGTAGGGAGCTAAAACTCCCCCTTGGCGAACAACAGTTCGGACAGAAATAATATCTGACAAGCTACCTTGCCATTTAAACCTTACTGAGGAATGACCATACCAAAATTTTAACAGACTGACATCAGACAGATTCACGCCAGAAGTAATGAAAGAGAATAGGGTTAAATTGTCAAAAGCACCAGCTATATCCATAGAACATATATGAATAGCAGACTTCTCGCGGGTAGCCTGCTTCATAATTTTTGTAAATATATGATGAGCGTGCGCAGAACTGGCGCTTAAAAGGAATCCAAGCTGCACTGAACCAAAACGAAATTTTTCAATTAATTCTGGAAGAAGGACGTATTCCAGGACTTTGCTTATGGAACAAGAAACTGTAATTGGCCGATAGCTTTTGCAAAGGTCTGTGTCTTTCCCTCACTTAATCACCGATGTTACAGTACCCAAGAGGAAACTATTCGGAACCAAACCCTGGCATAAACAAATTTGAAACAGAAGTTGGAGTTGTTGTGACGGCACTATGGCCATCAGAATCTTTGGAACCAGTTCTTCTTAATTTTCGGAAAGCAATTGTGAAATTAGGATTATCTCTCTCTAATCGTTTATGCTTTATCTGTTGTACGAAACCGAGCATCTAATATACATATAGCGTGTACCCGAGCGGTTGGTACATACTAGAATATACCGGTACTCTGATCTTAATCCTCGAGGGGTTGGTTCGTAACTGTGGAGGGGGGAGTTTGGACGGTGGGTCCTAGGTCCTACATTCAATACAAAGTGGTTAGAAAACACACTTACTTTTAATATTGAAGTTCTGCATACATCGAATACACCTGTTAATCCAACGATCACCACTGTCTTAAGACTAGCTTAAGACTGCCCCTATACATACGATTACATTGGTCTTATATAGTGCTTTTTCTTAAATCGTTTCAATAAGTCTTGGCTGGCTCTCCAAAATTAAGCATTTTGGCCAGCTCTCAAACATAAAGCATTTTTAAGAAGGTGCGTCGAGGAAAAGGCACTTTGCAAGAGTTGTTATAAAGATTTGGAATTAAATATTTCGTTTCGTTACACTCCTCACGTCTTCCAAAAAGTGTCTCCTGACACAGCTCTAAAAATAACTACAACCTGTATTTACTTGCTCAAACCAGGTGAAAGGTTGTCATATCAGCTGTTTTAAAGAATTTACTTATTGTGTCAAAAATCTGATTTCAAGGGACACCGTTTACGGTTAAACTAAGATATTCCAGTAAACCAGGTAAACCTGTCACCTTTAACCCAGAAAGGTTACCACCTTGTGCCATTGTACCATTTCCTTTAAAAACTAGCAACCAGCGGCCAACAACTATTTGGTGTGAACTTTAATTTGCGCCACCAATCTCTTTAAGTTAGCTCTCGCCGTCACTTAGCACTGGGTATCGCTTCTGAACCCTTTGTCAGCCTTAGGCCGACAACTTCCAGTGTATGGCTATATCTTTGGTAGTGGCATTTTTCTCCATAGTACCAGGTCTACCCAATTTACTTATAGAACCTTTGCTTCTAAGGTTCTTTAATTATTAATTACTGCTTATCGTTACCGAAATCAGAATTTTGGACTTTGATTTTACACTTCCCTTCCTCCCTTAGAAAAGAATAGCGCCTATATGACAACTTTCAACTGGAAAATCCTATACCTGCAAATACATCTATCCTAGTCTATACAGGGCACTTTTAAACAAGCGTCTCAAATACGTCCGATGTTCGTAATAAAATATAGACCTAACACTCCTACAGAACTCAATCCTGTCAAAATCCTATTATCTTTACTTATTACTGGGGCAACCATCTTTAGTTATAACTTGAACTTCTAAACCCCAAAGCCTAAATCATAAAAACAACGTTAACTTGAAAATAAAGTATGGAAATAACTTCTTTAAGTTCCCAAATCACTAACTATTACTTGCCAATGTTCTAGGCAAATCGTCTTTCCACTAATGTTACTACATAAGGATTTCCTATCCAGTTCCGACCATCACTGTGGCCACTTGTGCCGATGTCTGAATGTTTGTGAATAGGGTCACTGGAAAACCGGAACACCGGAACCCCGGAACCTCCGCCACCGGAACCGATTTCTTTGGAAAACCGGGACATGAAACTGGAAAACCGGAACTAATGGCTCAGTTTCAATCTGCTATAGGAAAATGGAAAACCGGAACTTGGGAATGGAAAACCGGAACATATGGTCTTGGGCAACGATTTTTCGCTGAATGCACGTTCACTTTCTTTCTTTGCTTCTGTGTGTCCCTTAATGAAGAATGCCCAGATCCACTTGAAGAAGCTGATTGTTTTATGCTATTCGCCAACGAGTCAGGGAGACTGATTTAGTAATGTTGCGTCCACGTCATGACAATAGTTGCTTATATCACGGTAGCTGGATCGTTGCAAAAACAAAAATTGCCGAATTCTCTACTTTTTCCAACTCAACTACCGAGGACCACATGTTCCTAATTTTCATTACCACACGTTCCGGTTTTCCATTCCCAAGTTCCGGTTTTCCATTTTCCCTGTCCGTCCGTCTGTGCGCACTATAACTCTCGAAGGGAATGAGATATTTTAATGAAACTTGGTATGAGGATTCTTTGGGTCAAGAGTAAATCGTAGATGGGCTCTGTAGCCTTACATTTGAGGGTGGGGGAGAGGTTTCAAATTTAAGGGCAAATTTTTGTTTTTTCTTAAGGCTATTGAGATAGTTGATTTAGGGGTAAGGAGACATGGCGATTCCGAATATGAAAGTTTTTTTCTCACCGGACAAGTAGTAAACCGGACACAAAATTTGTCGATCAATTTCCGGCTACCCCTTTTCTTCACACTAGTATAGCTCTGCGCGTGGATAGCTCGTAATTTGTGACGCAAGAGAGAGAGCTAGTGCGATCGAAGGTCAAAGGGGTTGGTATATGGGAATAGAGTAGGTGGTTGCGGGCTGTCGCCAAAATATTTTTAACAGCTAATGAGATATTTGATCATAGGGCAAGAAGACAAGTTGAACACGAATATGAAAATCATTTTCTCGCCGGACAAGTAAGTAAAAGTTTTATTTGAAGTTGATTAGATGTTCGATTTAGGGGTAAGAAGACATGCTGAATCCGTATAGGACAATCATTTTTTAGCCGGACATATAGTTCGTCCGGAATCCGACTGAAACCGGAAAGTTTGTTATAAGTTAAATTTTTATTTGAAGTTGATTAGATGATAGAGGGTAAGGAGATGCAATGAATTCGTTTTCTGAGCTTTATTTTTTCGCCGGACAAGTAGTTCCGGAATTTCGCTGAAACCGGTTCGTTTCGTTTCGATTAGCTTTTAGGGGTAAACACACATGCTGAATTCATATCTGAACTTGGTTTTCTTAGATGATTAGCTATTTGGCCTTAATCTGTTTCTAAATTTTAAGAGTAAAAATGTTCAAGGAGCCTGGTGATGACAAAACCTAATTGTCTGGATCAAATATTGAATTTTTGGGATCTCATCGGAACCTTTGGTCTTATTCGGCAGGATTCTTGACAGGGTTTTGGACTTGCCGAGCATGATTTTTCAGGATTTTTGGGGTTCCTGGCAGGATTTCCGAAGAGCAGCAAGTGGAAGCACTGTTGAGCGGCAAATTGATTGATGGAAGAAGGAGAAGATTTCTGCTGACTCATTGCATTGCCCCTTTCAGACTTTCTTTGCCATTTTAAAGCATTGACAGCCTACAGGCGAAAAGTGTGTAGACTTAAATAGTCAAAGTGGATTCAAAAGTATTAAAATAAAGAAAATGCATAAAACATTAGTGGCACGAGTGTGAATGAGCTGAAGCTCATGTGACGTCAACTTTCAAACAACAACCGTTTTCTTTGCTTCTGTGTTTACTGTATCCCCTAGTGAAAAGCCTAGAGGTTGCTGAGATAAGTATTGTTACTTACTTTGTTGTACTTGGTTTCACTATAGTGTGAACACTGATGTGATAGTATTTGTTTAGTTGATGTTGTTTAATTCCACCAACAGTACAAGGAGATAAACTGAGAGGATAGATAATAGTTGCGTTTTTTGTCTTTCCTCCGTAAGTCGGTTACCGACCTACTTGCCACTATTGACAGTTCGGTTCGACTGAGCTCTAAAAAATGGCTTATATGAAAAAATGGAGTCTTCCCAACGCCGGCACCTATCTCTCCAATGAGAATTTTGAATTTCGTGCCGTGCTAAGAGCATTGAGAATTTTAAATTTCGCATTGTGCCAAGAGCATAGGTCGGTTGGATGGAGCTCCCACCTCAGTCCACAGGTCGGTTAACCGACCGGCAAACAGAGCAAAAAAACAGCTTATAAGAACTTAGGTAGAAAATGACTTATAGTGGGAAATCTTGTAGGTCTGTTAACTGGATGACGGCAAAAAATGTAACTAATGTGATTTTGTTTGACACAAGTGGTTTAGTTTCTGTTTCGTTCCACCTATGAGATATAATGGATGATGTTTGAATCGAAGTGGTTCATTTTCACTTAATCTTAATTAGGGGGATAGGTAAACTGATAGGTGTTTAGCACCTGTTTGGCACAGGTGGTTTAATACTTTAATTCCACCTAGGGCATGGAATTGGTTAGAAAAACTTATGGTATGCAATGCTAGTTATTTATTACCACCTAGGAGAGCAAAGTAATGATCAACATAGGCTAGGGCTACTCAACATAGCTTGATTATACTGAGATATGTTAGATACAAGTGATTGAGGAGATAGTATAACAGATGATTATACTTGACCCTTGTGGTTAATTTCCACTTGTGAGATTGGGGGATGTTTGAGAAAGATGGTTACTTCCACCTAGGAGAAGTTTGAACTGATATCATTTGACCGACATTGTTCAATTCCACTTGAGAGAAACACTTTCAGATTAGATAAACTGGTGGTGTTTGACATGAGTGGTTCTACCCCACGTAGGATTTACAGCGGATAATCAACATGGTTAGATTTCAAATATGAGATAACTGATAGGTCTGTACCCAGACTCCAAAGCTCAGAGCTCAAACAAAAGTAGGAGGTAATGGAAATTCCAGTATTTTCTGAGACATGTTTAAGCTATGGTTCTTGCTCTTCAGTAAATTTTATTATGCAATGAAAACTAAAATGAAAAGTTTGAAAAGATTTGAAAATAGGCATATTCATGTGTGTTTATTTTCAGTTATAATTGAATCAAATAACTTGCATAGGTTCAGTATGATTTGGTATGATTCAGTAGCCTAATAACCATCTCAGTTGGTCGTTTCACAGTGGAGGAAACTCTGTGACATTTGTATGATGGTGCGTTATTAGAGCATGGGGTTGCTCTTTTGTCACTGGTCCTAGCCTGTCCAAGTGGGGTATAAAGTGGATGGTGCCTCGTGATCTGACTGCTGTGGAGACTGTCCCAGTCGTACAAACTTGAATACATATGGGGGGCGTGAAAAAACCCTTTCCGATCTGACATTTTTTAGATGTGTTACTTTCATTTATAATTGAATCAAATAACTTGCATAACTTCAGTAGGATTTGAAAATAACCATCTAAGTTGGTCGTTTCACAGTGGAGGAAACTCTGTGACATATGTATGATGGTGCGTTATTAGGGCATGGGGTTGCTCTTTTGTCACTGGTCCTAGCCCGTCCAAGTGGGGTATAAAGTGGATGGTGCCTCGTGAACTGACTGTTGTGGAGACTGTCCCAGTCGTACAAACTTGAATACATGTGGGGGGCGTGAAAAACCCTTTCCGATTTGACATTTTTTAGATGTGTTACTTTCATTTATAATTGAATCGAATAACTTGTAGAACTTCAGTAGGATTTGAAAATAACCATCTCAGTTGGTCGTTTCACAGTGGAGGAAACTCTGTGACATATGTATGATGGTGCGTTATTAGAGCATGGGGTTGCTCTTTTGTCACTGTTCCTAGCCCGTCCAAGTGGGGTATAAAGTGGATGGTGCCTCGTGAACTGACTGCTGTGGAGACTGTCCCAGTCGTACAAACTTGAATACATATGGGGGGGGGGGCGTGAAAAACCCTTTCCGATTCGACATTTTTAGATGTGTTACTTTCATTTATAATTGAATCAAATAACTTGCATAACTTCAGTAGGGATTTGAAAATAACCATCACAGTTGGTCGTTTCACAGTGGAGGAAACTCTGTTACATATGTATGATGGTGCGTTATTAGAGCATGGGGTTGCTCTTTTGTCACTGGTCCTAGCCTGTCCAAGTGGGGTATAAAGTGGATGGTGCCTCGTGAACTGACTGCTGTGGAGACTGTCCCAGTCGTACAAACTTGAATACATATGGGGGGCGTGAAAAACCGTTTCCGATCTGACATTTTTTAGATGTGTTACTTTCATTTATAATTGAATCAAAAAACTTGCATAACTTCAGTAGGATTTGAAAATAACCATCTAAGTTGGTCGTTTCACAGTGGAGGAAACTCTGTGACATATGTATGATGGTGCGTTGTTAGAGCATGGGTTGCTCTTTTGTCACTGGTCCTAGCCTGTCCAAGTGGGGTATAAAGTGGATGGTGCCTCGTGATCTGACTGCTGTGGAGACTGTCCCAGTCGTACAAACTTGAATACATATGGGGGGCGTGAAAAACCCTTTCCGATCTGACATTTTTTTAGATCTGTTACTTTCATTTATAATTGAATCAAATAACTTGCATAAGTTCAGTAGGATTTGAAAATAACCATCTAAGTTGGTCGTTTCACAGTGGAGGAAACTCTGTGACATATGTATGATGGTGCGTTATTAGGGCATGGGGTTGCTCTTTTGTCACTGTCCTAGCCCGTCCAAGTGGGTATAAAGTGGATGGTGCCTCGTGAACTGACTGCTGTGGAGACTGTCCCAGTCGTACAAACTTGAATACATATGGGGGGCGTGAAAAACCCTTTCCGATATGAAATTTTTTAGATGTGTTACTTTCATTTATAATTGAATCAAATAACTTGCATAACTTCAGTAGGATTTGAAAATAACCATCTCATTGGTCGTTTCACAGTGGAGGAAACTCTGTGACATATGTATGATGGTGCGTTATTAGAGCATGGGGTTGCTCTTTTGTCACTGGTCCTAGCCTGTCCAAGTGGGGTATAAAGTGGATGGTGCCTCGTGATCTGACTGCTGTGGAGACTGTCCCAGTCGTACAAACTTGAATACATATGGGGGGCGTGAAAAACCCTTTCCGATCTGACATTTTTTAGATGTGTTACTTTCATTTATAATTGAATCAAATAACTTGCATAACTTCAGTAGGATTTGAAAATAACCATCTAAGTTGGTCGTTTCACAGTGGAGGAAACTCTGTGACATATGTATGATGGTGCGTTATTAGGGCATGGGGTTGCTCTTTTGTCACTGGTCCTAGCCCGTCCAAGTGGGGTATAAAGTGGATGGTGCCTCTTGAACTGACTGTTGTGGAGACTGTCCCAGTCGTACAAACTTGAATACATGTGGGGGGCGTGAAAAACCCTTTCCGATTTGACATTTTTTAGATGTGATACTTTCATTTATAATTGAATCGAATAACTTGTATAACTTCAGTAGGATTTGAAAATAACAATCTCAGTTGGTCGTTTCACAGTGGAGGAAACTCTGTGACATATGTATGATGGTGCGTTATTAGAGCATGGGGTTGCTCTTTTGTCACTGTTCCTAGCCCGTCCAAGTGGGGTATAAAGTGGATGGTGCCTCGTGAACTGACTGCTGTGGAGACTGTCCCAGTCGTACAAACTTGAATACATATGGGGGGCGTGAAAAACCCTTTCCGATATGACATTTTTAGATGTGTTACTTTCATTTATAATTGAATCAAATAACTTGCATAACTTCAGTAGGATTTGAAAATAGCCATCTTAGTTGGTCGTTTCACAGTGGAGGAAACTCTGTGACATATGTATGATGGTGCGTTATTAGAGCATGGGGTTGCTCTTTTGTCACTGGTCCTAGCCTGTCCAAGTGGGGTATAAAGTGGATGGTGCCTCGTGAACTGACTGCTGTGGAGACTGTCCCAGTCGTACAAACTTGAATACATAGGGGGGGGGGGGGGCGTGAAAAAACCCTTTCCGATTCGACATTTTTTAGATGTGTTACTTTCATTTATAATTGAATCAAATAACTTGCATAACTTCAGTAGGATTTGAAAATAACCATCTCAGTTGGTCGTTTCACAGTGGAGGAAACTCTGTGACATATGTATGATGGTGCGTTATTAGGGCATGGGGTTGCTCTTTTGTCACTGGTCCTAGCCCGTCCAAGTGGGGTATAAAGTGGATGGTGCCTCGTGAACTGACTGCTGTGGAGACTGTCCCAGTCGTACAAACTTGAATACATATGGGGGGCGTGAAAAACCCTTTCCGATATGACATTTTTTAGATGTGTCACTTTCATTTATAATTGAATCAAATAACTTGCATAACTTCAGTAGGATTTGAAAATAGCCATCTCATTGGTCGTTTCACAGTGGAGGAAACTCTGTGACATATGTATGATGGTGCGTTATTAGGGCATGGGGTTGCTCTTTTGTCACTGGTCCTAGCCCGTCCAAGTGGGGTATAAAGTGGATGGTGCCTCTTGAACTGACTGTTGTGGAGACTGTCCCAGTCGTACAAACTTGAATACATGTGGGGGGCGTGAAAAACCCTTTCCGATTTGACATTTTTTAGATGTGATACTTTCATTTATAATTGAATCGAATAACTTGTATAACTTCAGTAGGATTTGAAAATAACCATCTCAGTTGGTCGTTTCACAGTGGAGGAAACTCTGTGACATATGTATGATGGTGCGTTATTAGAGCATGGGGTTGCTCTTTTGTCACTGTTCCTAGCCCGTCCAAGTGGGGTATAAAGTGGATGGTGCCTCGTGAACTGACTGCTGTGGAGACTGTCCCAGTCGTACAAACTTGAATACATATGGGGGGCGTGAAAAACCCTTTCCGATATGACATTTTTAGATGTGTTACTTTCATTTATAATTGAATCAAATAACTTGCATAACTTCAGTAGGATTTGAAAATAGCCATCTTAGTTGGTCGTTTCACAGTGGAGGAAACTCTGTGACATATGTATGATGGTGCGTTATTAGAGCATGGGGTTGCTCTTTTGTCACTGGTCCTAGCCTGTCCAAGTGGGGTATAAAGTGGATGGTGCCTCGTGAACTGACTGCTGTGGAGACTGTCCCAGTCGTGCAAACTTGAATACATAGGGGGGGGGGGGGGGGGGCGTGAAAAAACCCTTTCCGATTCGACATTTTTTAGATGTGTTACTTTCATTTATAATTGAATCAAATAACTTGCATAACTTCAGTAGGATTTGAAAATAACCATCTCAGTTGGTCGTTTCACAGTGGAGGAAACTCTGTGACATATGTATGATGGTGCGTTATTAGAGCATGGGGTTGCTCTTTTGTCACTGTTCCTAGCCCGTCCAAGTGGGGTATAAAGTGGATGGTGCCTCGTGAACTGACTGCTGTGGAGACTGTCCCAGTCGTACAAACTTGAATACATATGGGGGGCGTTGAAAAACCCTTTCCGATATGACATTTTTTAGATGTGTCACTTTCATTTATAATTGAATCAAATAACTTGCATAACTTCAGTAGGATTTGAAAATAGCCATCTCATTGGTCGTTTCACAGTGGAGGAAACTCTGTGACATATGTATGGTGCGTTATTAGAGCATGGGGTTGCTCTTTTGTCACTGGTCCTAGCCTGTCCAAGTGGGGTATAAAGTGGATGGTGCCTCGTGATCTGACTGCTGTGGAGACTGTCCCAGTCGTACAAACTTGAATACATATGGGGGGCGTGAAAAACCCTTTCCGATCTGACATTTTTTAGATGTGTTACTTTCATTTATAATTGAATCAAATAATTTGCATAACTTCAGTAGGATTTGAAAATAACCATCTAAGTTGGTCGTTTCACAGTGGAGGAAACTCTGTGACATATGTATGATGGTGCGTTATTAGGGCATGGGGTTGCTCTGTTGTCACTGGTCCTAGCCCGTCCAAGTGGGGTATAAAGTGGATGGTGCCTCGTGAACTGACTGTTGTGGAGACTGTCCCAGTCGTACAAACTTGAATACATGTGGGGGGCGTGAAAAACCCTTTCCGATTTGACATTTTTTAGATGTGTTACTTTCATTTATAATTGAATCAAATAACTTGCATAACTTCAGGTAGGATTTGAAAATAACCATCTCAGTTGGTCGTTTCACAGTGGAGGAAACTCTGTGACATATGTATGATGGTGCGTTATTAGGGCATGGGGTTGCTCTTTTGTCACTGGTCCTAGCCCGTCCAAGTGGGGTATAAAGTGGATGGTGCCTCGTGAACTGACTGCTGTGGAGACTGTCCCAGTCGTACAAACTTGAATACATATGGGGGGCGTGAAAAACCCTTTCCGATATGACATTTTTTAGATGTGTTACTTTCATTTATAATTGAATCAAATAACTTGCATAACTTCAGTAGGATTTGAAAATAACCATCTCATTGGTCGTTTCACAGTGGAGGAAACTCTGTGACATATGTATGGTGCTTTTATTAGAGCATGGGGTTGCTCTTTTGTCACTGGTCCTAGCCTGTCCAAGTGGGGTATAATGTGGATGGTGCCTCGTGATCTGACTGCTGTGGAGACTGTCCCAGTCGTACAAACTTGAATACATATGGGGGGTTTGAAAAACCCTTTCCGATCTGACATCTTTTAGATGTGTTACTTTCATTTATAATTGAATCAAATAACTTGCATAACTTCAGTAGGATTTGAAAATAACCATCTAAGTTGGTCGTTTCACAGTGGAGGAAACTCTGTGACATATGTATGATGGTGCGTTATTAGGGCATGGGGTTGCTTTTTTGTCACTGGTCCTAGCCCGTCCAAGTGGGGTATAAAGTGGATGGTGCCTCGTGAACTGACTGTTGTGGAGACTGTCCCAGTCGTACAAACTTGAATACATGTGGGGGGCGTGAAAAACCCTTTCCGATTTGACATTTTTTAGATGTGTTACTTTCATTTATAATTGAATCGAATAACCTTGTATAACTTCAGTAGGATTTGAAAATAACCATCTCAGTTGGTCGTTTCACAGTGGAGGAAACTCTGTGACATATGTATGATGGTGCGTTATTAGAGCATGGGGTTGCTCTTTTGTCACTGTTCCTAGCCCGTCCAAGTGGGGTATAAAGTGGATGGTGCCTCGTGAACTGACTGCTGTGGAGACTGTCCCAGTCGTACAAACTTGAATACATATGGGGGGCGTGAAAAACCCTTTCCGATATGACATTTTCAGATGTGTTACTTTCATTTATAATTGAATCAAATAACTTGCATAACTTCAGTAGATTTGAAAATAACCATCTTAGTTGGTCGTTTCACAGTGGAGGAAACTCTGTGACATTTGTATGATGGTGCGTTATTAGAGCATGGGGTTGCTCTTTTGTCACTGGTCCTAGCCTGTCCAAGTGGGGTATAAAGTGGATGGTGCCTCGTGAACTGACTGCTGTGGAGACTGTCCCAGACGTACAAACTTGAATACATATGGGGGGGGGGGGGGGGGGCGTGAAAAACCCTTTCCGATTCGACATTTTTTAGATGTGTTACTTTCATTTATAATTGAATCAAATAACTTGCATAACTTCAGTAGGATTTGAAAATAACCATCTCAGTTGGTCGTTTCACAGTGGAGGAAACTCTGTTACATATGTATGATGGTGCGTTATTAGAGCATGGGGTTGCTCTTTTGTCACTGGTCCTAGCCTGTCCAAGTGGGGTATAAAGTGGATGGTGCCTCGTGAACTGACTGCTGTGGAGACTGTCCCAGTCGTACAAACTTGAATACATATGGGGGGCGTGAAAAACCGTTTCCGATCTGACATTTTTTAGATGTGTTACTTTCATTTATAATTGAATCAAATAACTTGCATAACTTCAGTAGGATTTGAAAATAACCATCTAAGTTGGTCGTTTCACAGTGGAGGAAACTCTGTGACATATGTAGATGGTGCGTTATTAGAGCATGGGGTTGCTCTTTTGTCACTGGTCCTAGCCTGTCCAAGTGGGGTATAAAGTGGATGGTGCCTCGTGATCTGACTGCTGTGGAGACTGTCCCCCAGTCGTACAAACTTGAATACATATGGGGGGGCGTGAAAACCCTTTCCGATCTGACATTTTTTAGATGTGTTACTTTCATTTATAATTGAATCAAATAACTTGCATAACTTCAGTAGGATTTGAAAATAACCATCTAAGTTGGTCGTTTCACAGTGGAGGAAACTCTGTGACATATGTATGATGGTGCGTTATTAGGGCATGGGGTTGCTCTTTTGTCACTGGTCCTAGCCCGTCCAAGTGGGGTATAAAGTGGATGGTGCCTCGTGAACTGACTGCTGTGGAGACTGTCCCAGTCGTACAAACTTGAATAGATATGGGGGGGGCGTGAAAAAACCCTTTCCGATATGACATTTTTTAGAATGTGTTACTTTCATTTATAATTGAATCAAATAACTTGCATAACTTCAGTAGGATTTTAAAATAACCATCTCAGTTGGTCGTTTCACAGTGGAGAAAACTCTGTGACATATGTATGATGGTGCGTTATTAGGGCATGGGTTGCTCTTTTGTCACTGGTCCTAGCCCGTCCAAGTGGGGTATAAAGTGGATGGTGCCTCGTGAACTGACTGCTGTGGAGACTGTCCCAGTCGTACAAACTTGAATACATATGGGTGGGCGTGAAAAAACCCTTTCCGATATGACATTTTTTAGATGTGTTTACTTTCATTTATAATTGAATCAAATAACTTGCATAACTTCAGTAGGATTTGAAAATAACCATCTCATTGGTCGTTTTCACAGTGGAGGAAACTCTGTGACATATGTATGGTGCGTTATTAGAGCATGGGGTTGCTCTTTTGTCACTGGTCCTAGCCTGTCCAAGTGGGGTATAAAGTGGATGGTGCCTCGTGATCTGACTGCTGTGAAGACTGTCCCAGTCGTACAAACTTGAATACATATGGGGGGCGTGAAAAACCCTTTCCGATCTGACATTTTTTAGATGTGTTACTTTCATTTATAATTGAATCAAATAACTTGCATAAACTTCAGTAGGATTGAAAATAACCATCTAAGTTGGTCGTTTCACAGTGGAGGAAACTCTGTGACATATGTATGATGGTGCGTTATTAGGGCATGGGGTTGCTCTTTTGTCACTGGTCCAAGCCCGTCCAAGTGGGGTATAAAGTGGATGGTGCCTCGTGAACTGACTGTTGTGGAGACTGTCCCAGTCGTACAAACTTGAATACATGTGGGGGGCGTGAAAAACCCTTTCGATTTGACATTTTTTAGATGTGTTACTTTCATTTATAATTGAATCAAATAACTTGCATAACTTCAGTAGGATTTGAAAATAACCATCTCAGTTGGTCGTTTCACAGTGGAGGAAACTCTGTGACATATGTATGATGGTGCGTTATTAGGGCATGGGGTTGCTCTTTTGTCACTGGTCCTAGCCCGTCCAAGTGGGGTATAAAGTGGATGGTGCCCTCGTGAACTGACTGCTGTGGAGACTGTCCCAGTCGTACAAACTTGAATACATATGGGGGGCGTGAAAAAACCCCTTTCCGATATGACATTTTTTAGATGTGTTACTTTCATTTATAATTGAATCAAATAACTTGCATAACTTCAGTAGGATTTGAAAATAACCATCTCATTGGTCGTTTCACAGTGGAGGAAACTCTGTGACATATGTATGGTGCGTTATTAGAGCATGGGGTTGCTCTTTTGTCACTGGTCCTAGCCTGTCCAAGTGGGGTATAAAGTGGATGGTGCCTCGTGATCTGACTGCTGTGGAGACTGTCCCAGTCGTACAAACTTGAATACCATATGGGGGGCGTGAAAAACCCTTTCCGATCTGACATTTTTTAGATGTGTTACTTTCATTTATAATTGAATCAAATAACTTGCATAACTTCAGTAGGATTTGAAAATAACCATCTAAGTTGGTCGTTTCACAGTGGAGGAAACTCTGTGACATATGTATGATGGTGCGTTATTAGGGCATGGGGGTTTGCTCTTTTGTCACTGGTCCTAGCCCGTCCAAGTGGGGTATAAAGTGGATGGCGCCTCGTGAACTGACTGTTGTGGAGACTGTCCCAGTCGTCCAAACTTGAATACATGTGGGGGGCGTGAAAAACCCTTTCCGATTTGACATTTTTTAGATGTGTTACTTTCATTTATAATTGAATCGAATAACTTGTATAACTTCAGTAGGATTTGAAAATAACCATCTCAGTTGGTCGTTTCACAGTGGAGGAAACTCTGTGACATATGTATGATGGTGCGTTATTAGAGCATGGGGTTGCTCTTTTGTCACTGTTCCTAGCCCGTCCAAGTGGGGTTATAAAGTGGATGGTGCCTCGTGAACTGACTGCTGTGGAGACTGTCCAGTCGTACAAACTGAATACATATGGGGGGGCGTGAAAAAACCCTTTCCGATATGACATTTTTAGATGTGTTACTTTCATTTATAATTGAATCAAATAACTTGCATAACTTCAGTAGATTTGAAAATAACCATCTTAGTTGGTCGTTTCACAGTGGAGGAAACTCTGTGACATATGTATGATGGTGCGTTATTAGAGCATGGGGTTGCTCTTTTGTCACTGGTCCTAGCCTGTCCAAGTGGGGTATAAAGTGGATGGTGCCTCGTGAACTGACTGCTGTGGAGACTGTCCCAGTCGTACAAACTTGAATACATATGGGGGGGGGGGGGCGTGAAAAACCCTTTCCGATTCGACATTTTTTAGATGTGTTACTTTCATTTATAATTGAATCAAATAACTTGCATAACTTCAGTAGGATTTGAAATAACCATCTCAGTTGGTCGTTTCACAGTGGAGGAAACTCTGTTACATATGTATGATGGTGCGTGATTAGAGCATGGGGTTGCTCTTTTGTCACTGGTCCCTAGCCTGTCCAAGTGGGGTATAAAGTGGATGGTAGCCTCGTGAACTGACTGCTGTGGAGACTGTCCCAGTCGTACAAACTTGAATACATATGGGGGGCGTGAAAAACCGTTCCGATCTGACATTTTTTAGATGTGTTACTTTCATTTATAATGAATCAAATAACTTGCATAACTTCAGTAGGATTGAAAATAACCATCTAAGTTGGTTGTTTCACAGTGGAGGAAACTCTGTGACATATGTATGATGCTGCGTTATTAGAGCATGGGGTTGCTCTTTTGTCACTGGTCCTAGCCTGTCCAAGTGGGGTATAAAGTGGATGGTGCCTCGTGATCTGACTGCTGTGGAGACTGTCCCAGTCGTACAAACTTTGAATACATGTGGGGGGCGTGAAAAACCCTTTCCGATCTGACATTTTTTAGATGTGTTACTTTCATTATAATTGAATCAAATAACTTGCATAACTTCAGTAGGATTTGAAAATAACCATCTAAGTTGGTCGTTTCACAGTGGAGGAAACTCTGTGACATATGTATGATGGTGCGTTATTAGGGCATGGGGTTGCTCTTTTGTCACTGGTCCTAGCCCGTCAAGTGGGGTATAAAAGTGGATGGTGCCTCGTGAACTGACTGCTGTGGAGACTGTCCCAGTCGTACAAACTTGAATACATATGGGGGGCGTGAAAAACCCTTTCCGATATGACTTTTTTTAGATGTGTTACTTTCATTTATAATTGAATCAAATAACTTGCATAACTTCAGTAGGATTTGAAAATAACCATCTCATTGGTCGTTTCACAGTGGAGGAAACTCTGTGACATATGTATGATGGTGCGTTATTAGGGCATGGGGTTGCTCTTATGTCACTGGTCCTAGCCTGTCCAAGTGGGGTATTAAGTGGATGGTGCCTCGTGAACTGACTGCTGTGGAGACTGTCCCAGTCGTACAAACTTGAATACATATTGGGGGCGTGAAAAACCCTTTCCGATTCGACATTTTTTAGATGTGTTACTTTCATTTATAACTGAATCAAATAACTTGTATAACTTCGGTATGATTTGAAAATAACCATCACAGTTGATAACATACTGCAATATTCTTCTATAATTCTGACTCCTGCGTAGAGTCCCGCATTTTCAAAAACTTGAATGAATATGGCTAATTTTGCATATATTAAATTTTCAAAATTATGGAAAGATGTGTCTGTCAGGCTCTAGGCTGGCACGTAAAATTCTGGATGATTGTGCTGTTAGATCGCTTGTACTGGAGCTCCTTTACTGTTTAATTTCAGTGTGGGCCCTTCCTGCTTGGCAGTGCCCAAGAGGAATTTATTAGTTCTGGATCCCAGTTCAAAGGCCTAAGATTGCCGATCTTAATTTATTCTGGAATTATCAGTTCTTGGTATCAACTAAACTTCAGTGACGTCATCGTCGCCAAAGCTCTGCACTCGATGGTCCGCATCGTGTGCCGCCGAAGTTTGATTAACGGCGCCTGAACTATTACAGTAGTCACGCTGTACATAAGTTTACACCCCCCTCCCCGTAATACATATAATTCCGAAGCTCTGGTTGTGTTACATGTTACACAAGGATCTTTTTGGTTACAGGTCATGGCGAAACGCAAAGAAAGGAGCTGGTCAACAGCTAAATACAAAAAGAGGCATGTCAACCTCTATAGGCCAATGCAAGGTTAAATACACTTTTTGCGAGGGAACCTACCATAGTTCTAGACTGAAAGCACGGACATGTGGAATATGCATTAGAGTCATCGGCAAAAACGGGGGGGGGGGACATGGCGAGAGAGCTGCCCTCCCACGATTATCCTTCGCACATACAAGGTGCTCGTTTCGTTCTTGTAACGATTAAAACCTTATCGTAAATCGAAAGCCTTTGTAGTTTAAACCGGGAACTGCTCGTCACACAGACGAAATCCTGTTACCTTGTCGAAACCAGCAACATTTTTTTCGGTATGAATCACCCAACCAGGTTGCAGCATAATTTACCAGACTGAGTTGTCCAAACTAAAAGAAACTTGGTATGCTATAAATTACGTCACAGGCGCATCTACCAAAACGAGTTGTCGGAAATTCTTCGCTTGGTACATATACCAGAAGAAAGGATTGGATATCGAACATACTTTGCATGATGCACGAGCTGAGGGCATATTTTGAGGGGTACCATCCAAATTGAGTTTCGTTGGGGTTAATGGGATAGCTAGCACAAGTGACATTTGATCTTTTTATAGAGGTATAAGAACAGTGATACAGACAAAGAGGACTTGAAGGGCGTGCATGGGCATAGTTGCTAAAAAGCCGGGCTGAAGGCAGCTTCGTCTAGAAAAGTCTGTTTGCGTTTATATTTGTGTGAGTAGCCAGCTAGGTGATAACGAAAAACTATAGGAATCTTTCTCTTTCCAGAAGTGTGATGGGAAATGATCCTCGGTATGCGTCACTGCTGGTGTCAAAAAATAAGATTTCCAGCAGAGAGATGGTTCCAGCTGTGGACTGTTTGTCATTAAGGTGAGATACGAGGCACTATTAATATCTTAGGACGAGATATATTATCGCGAACCTGTGTCTCAAGTTACGAAAGTATTAGAATTAGAGCCGATTAAG
>JAKZAP010000015.1:18241689-18291688 GCA_023053575.1 Branchinecta lynchi
AACTTCACCTATAACGTCGACACAGATCTAGTTTGCCGACTCGTATGTCCTGGACAAACCTACCGGAAAAAGGATGTGAAAATGGTACCAGTTATACCAGAAGCACTCGAGGGTGAATGCCTGAAATACTGCCATGATGTACTTAGCGCCCACTTTGGCACTATGAAGACACTAGCCATGGTCAGGGAGAACTTCTACTTACCACACGCAACAGAGAAAGTAAAGAATTTTGTGGGTACTTGTGAAGCATGCGCACGGCGAAAAACTCCACCCTACACTTGGACGGCGCCACTTGGTATATTCCCGATTGCGAAGCACCCGATGGACATTCTGAGCATAGACCTCGTCGGACCCCTCCCAACAAGTACCAGCGGATATACCTACATACTCTCAGCGATAGACAACTTTACTTCGTACTGCTGGGCCATTCCGCTAAGAGATATAACATCGGAAACTGTATGCAGAGCGCTCACAGACCTATTCTTGACATTCGGGAAGCCAAACACTGTGATGAGCGACAGAGGAGCCCAACTTATATCAAAACTATCAATGGAAGTAGCCAAACTGATGGGCATAGCACGATGGAAGACTTCAGCCTACCGACCCTGCTCAAACGGTAAAATTGAGCAAGTTCACAGACAGTTCAACAAAATACTGGGAATTACAACCAAAGATGACAGGCTTTCATGGGACAAGCAGCTACCATACCTCTGCCACAGCATCAACACAGCCTATTCCGCAGTGACGGGTGATAACAGTTTCTTCTTGATGTTTGGCAGAGACAGCGCCCATCCCAGGACAGATATCATCGAAGAAGAGCCACAGACCCATCAAGGCTACAAGACAGAACTCATTACAAGGATGAATAGTGCATACGCCGAGGTCGAGAAACACCTTACACAGGCAAAAATACAACAAAAGGAATTCTACGATAGGAAGGCAAAACACTTCAAGAAATACAAAGTGGGAGACATCGTGTGGCTGAAACAAGAACCAAAAGGCGACGGGAAAAAACTAGAGGATAAATACACAGGACCATGGAGAATAACAGAACGGCTCCCAAATGACGTAACCTACAAGCTACACCACATCGAAGAGGCAAAAAGGGATACTGTGGCACACATGGACAGAATGAAACCCGCAGTATTTAGAAACCCCTGGCAAGCCACCCCACTGTCGGATTCTAGCAGCAGCGATTCAGAAAACGAAGAAGAAGAGGACAATTACGCTGATCCGAAGGCGAACCCTTTATCTCGATTGCGCCCATTCCACTGGCGCTACGATGATGACAGCTCAGACGAAGAAGACGCCCTTAAAGAATACCTACAGTCAACAAACGAGGGGCCCGGAACAATAAGTACGGGGGTACAAACGACAACAGAACTAAATCCAAGCGCCCCGCCATTCCGACCACTATTGCCGACACTTGAAGAAGAAATCTCAGAAGAAGAAGACGAAGAGGAAGAAAGATCCCTTCAAATTTTCCACCCGTGGGGAAAATCCACCCCAGCACCACCGAGGATAAATCCTACAGATATAGTGGAGCCGGTCAGCCCAATAGAACACGACAGGATAAGATACACAGACCCCTTTCAACCCACCCCCGTGAGGAAAGAAAAAGAAAGAAGGGGCTGGCTACCCAAGATACCTAGAGAGGGGTTACAACATATATCAGTATCGGATATATACCAGGACAAGAAGAAAAAGTCCGGCAAAGAATGGTCATGGATAGATTTCGTACCTGACCCTCTAGAAGATTTAACTGGTGGACCAATGACGAGTCGGTGGGGACGCAGGAGCCCACGAAAATACAGTTCTGGCAGCTCAGCAGACAGCGAGTCTCCCAAGGTGCCGCCAGCGACGCCCACACGGGGCCATACGAATGAGAATGAACCTGGAGGTTCCGGAATGAGACGTGAACCTTCAAGAACAATCCAAGGAGGGATTGTACCTCTCAAAGAAGAGGTAGACGTCTTCGACATTTGGGGCGACATACCCCCACTCGAAGGACAAGCAGGGGATTTACTGGAAGAAACCCCACGAATTGCTGGACCACCCCCTTTGAGCGGGAAAGGAATCACTGGTCCTAGCACGGCAGCAGCTATGAAGGAAAATAAGGAGAAAACAAAGAAGGCACACGAAAAAAAACTGTTGAGATTTGATTTGCTGACGAGGAGGCCGACAAACAAACGAGAAACAAAAAATTCAGAAGCACAGACCGCAAACCAAGGGAGCTACGTAACAAGGTCAGGGAGGGAGTCTAGGCCAACACAATTTTATCCGTCGGGCAAAAAAAAAAAAAAAAAAAAAAAAAAAAAAAAAAAAAAAAAAAACGATAAAAGGATGGGACGAGGAAACACTGAGAATTAAGAATAACTTGGTACACGGGCAGGGGAAGGTACACCCCCACCCCCGCGGTAACCCGACAGGAAACAAGAGAAAAATAATTACCTTAACACTCCTGCAGATCCAGCATCCAGGAGTTCCCCAACAGAAGAGCATCCTTATTCATATTATTTACACTATTCACAATATTGTTCACATAAAAAAACAAATTAAATGTCCCGAAAGAAAACGACCCGGCCATCGGTCTGGACCCGAACACAGATGGTCTGGGGTCGATTTGGGACCGAAGGAGAAACGATAGGAGTTAAAGGCTACATGACCTCTACTGGCGCCTCGTATTTGACCACTGCCGTCGAGGTCGATGGGACCGGATCTGAGGTTGACGGCACTGGTTGGAGTAAAGTGGAAGAAGACACCGCAGGAACCGCGCCGCGGACTTCCGTGACAAGTGGGACGGGGGCGGGCCGTTTCCGAGCTGTGGACCTCCTGGTCGCGGGGCCAGCGGCGGAGGCACCCAACATGGCCTCAGCAAACAGTTGAGATGCCGTCAGGTTGGCCCTTTCAGCCACCGCGTCCGGAGCACATGAATACGGGTCGCTAGCGTTGACGAAACGTTGGGAGGCCCGCAAAAGCCGCCCGAGCCCTTCCCTCATACGGAGGCCCTCGGCCTCCATCAAATCAGCTCGTGTTTTTTGAGCACTATCGGCTGTCTCGGCTTGCAAATTGGCAAGCCGATGACTCAAACGGCGATTCTCTCGCTGAAGAGACTCGACTCGTCCCTTCAATGCGGTCTCAACCGACCGCAAAGAAGCAGTCAAAGTCGCGAACTCCTCGGCCGTGAACATCTTCTCGGCATTCATGGTAGAAAAAAAATTCTCGCAAAAGATCACACTTCAAGCAACTACAAAACAAAACTTACAAATCCTTGGGAATCAGATACGTAAACGCAAATTTTGAACAGGAAGTCAATCTGCTGATTTCTTTTCCAGGAGGATGTTAACCTGGAAGTCCCAGATCAGCATTTTGGTTCTACTTCGCATAATAAATTTGACACGTTCCGCCGGAACAAAGGTAAATCACGGATTGATTTTCACACAAAACGGAGAACTTGCTCTATCGACGATGTCTTGGAAGATTTTCTTGCGACTTGATGGTGACCCCCTAAATCAGTTGGAATTCGAGATTTCAAAAGTAAGAAGTGCACTAAGCCCCTTGAAAAATGAACTCACAAAAATGGCAGGGACAGCGATTATCCATAGGCACGGGAACGTACATGTCGGACCCGAAAATAGCAGTCTGGAGAGTATCATGACGAAGCGACTTTCAATTTTATTCGACTTATACGAAAGCGAATGTGCGAAAATTCAGGACGTAGTAAAAAGGACTCAAATCACTTTTTTCAGGAAAGGGTCAAATCTAGACCGAACGAAAAGGGAAGCCGGGATTTTCCCATTCGCCGGGCAAGTAATAAGCAAAATATTCTCTCTAGCAACTGACGACGAAATAAAGACTTTACGGGACTCAGTACTTGACTTACAATCAGTGACAAACAGCACTCTTCACATACAAAAAATGTTTACGAGTATATCCAGCAAGCAAAGTGAGAGACTGGAGTCTTTAACCCAGCAAGTTCGAACGACAGCGACGAACTTGGAGGAATTACGCGTGGAAACCTACCAATTAGGTTCTCTGAACGCCCTAATGACCACTTCACTCGAAATCATCTCAGCATCCCTCCTAAATATCGCCACAGACCTCAGTAAAATAGAACTTGCCCTCCTCAGCCTTTTGAATGGCAAACTCAGCACGGATTTTATTAGCCCTCAGACATTATTTGAAATTCTTTCCGAAATAAATCAGAAGATCCCCTACGGCATACGCCTCTCTATCCCTTTATCCCGTGATAGCATGCTCCTCTATTATTTGAGAATGAAGACTAACCTCGTAGTAGTCGACCGACACCTCTTTTCGGTGTTATTAATACCGTTAGTGGACCCAGCACAAAAGTTCAAATTATTCACGATAAACAGTTTGCCAACCCCTGTCGGACAAACCAAAGTCATGATAAGTATTAAACCCCCCACTGAAATGCTACTAGTAAGCGAAGACGAGCAACAATACCCACCGTTCTCAGAGAGGGATTTTGCCTCATGTTTTGAATTCCCCGTTGTAGTCTGTCAAGCAAATTTCCCCGTATACAACAGAAATGTCTGGCCCAAGCCTACTTTGAAGTTGGTAACGAACTACCCCTTTCCTGCACAGGCACAATCTCAGAAAAAACAGAAGAAACCTTCATAAGGTTAAACGGCGAAAGTTGGGCATTTAGCGTCCCCACAGAAACAAAAATTTCGGTCGTTTGCCACAATGCAACAGATAACATAAAACCAGTGCTTGAAATGCGCAGCAAAGTCACTGGAATCGGACTAATACGAGTTCCGCAAGGTTGTTATCTAACAACAAGCACAACTAGGATAACAACCCCATTCGTAACCACAACCGTCAAAGACCTCACCCCCCAAATTCACCGGTTCCCGAACCTAAACACTACACTCTTTGGCTCCCAAAATTGGACAAATCTCTTTACCGGAAACAACCGCACTAAAACGGGAGAAACGATAAAGGCGCTGGATACTTCGCTCGAAAAAGTGCGAGATGCCATAGACAACCAGATTCCGATTTTGACGAAAGAATCGGAAAGACTGAAGTACTATGCTGAAAAAATGAACCCTTTCCCAAGTAACGCGATAACCTTAGGTGTCGGATTGTCCCTATTGGTGTTTCTATCTATTGTGATAAAACTCATCCGTAGATACATCCCTTGCTCCCTGGCTAAACCACGACGCCCAGCAGACCTTGAACTTCAGGGACACTAGAGCTCCTTCCCAATATCGTTACAGTTATATATTCCAAATCCCCTTCCTCTTTATGTAAATGTTTGAAGTCTTCTGGGAGAGTCAGATTTCAGGGACCAAGTGAGGGATTTCGGACGCCAATTGTAAAAATTGACCGGAAATGGGCTGGCTAGGAAATGGATACCTTACCAAATTCAGTCATGGTAATCCACAGTTTTTTCCATCAGGTATTAGAAAGAGGGGAGGTACTTGACACGGAAAAAGCATGTAGATTCGGATACAACATGGGCTGTTTAGCTAAAGAAAAATTGAGAACTCAATTTCCTTGCACAGTACAGTTAGAGTGGCCAAGGGACCCTAACAATTTCATTAAGAACGCTATGGAAGCGTCAGGAATTAGCCCAAAAACCATCAAGAAATGTTTCCCAAAAGAATTCACTTTCAGGATAAGCGCGCAAAATGTGCGGGTACGCAGGCCCCTTGTCAGGGGAAGACAGTGGACTTTAAATGGGAAGATGTGTCCGACCACTGCAATGGCGAGTGGAATAGATTTCTTCTTAGCACTTTCGGAAGAGGGGCCACGATTTCCGTGCAACCAAACACAAAAATCAGAATATTTGACTCGTTTGAGAACCAAAATTCTAGCCAGCATGGAAGAAGGACCAACATGCAAACTATCCGTCTATTATGTCGGAAGCCAATACGCGAATTCCCGTTATAGTAGGCTGGCAAAGAAACCATTGAAAACTAAACAGCCAAACCTAGATCCTAGGGATATGAGCAAAGTAGGTCCACCAAGTCCGGTGGCACAGCCACCAATGCCGGGCCATATGCCCGGCATCGGGAAGGTAACTGATGAGATTGCGCTACCCGCAAGGATAATCGGACCTCAATCACAAATGCCGGGGCAAATACCCAGCACCAGTGGGGTAGCGGGAGGAGCAACAGGGGAGGAGAGCTCCTCCGTAGAAGAGGAAGTCCCCATCGATCTTGAATGGTGGGAAACTTTCATCGCGGACGCCTTTATATAGAGCTATCTCGGGCCCCAAAAAAAAAAAAAAACATGCGACAAACAACAGGGTTCGTTTGCCGTATCGTGTTCCCACGCCCTGGGATATTCGCCTCTGAGCCCTGAAAACCTTGACATAGAGACACCTTAACCTTTGTCTGTTTCGCACATGTATTTTTGCGTAGCATAGAAATTTTTGTAGTGTTGTGTAACAGGAATCCGCTAGCGCGGGATTGAACTTGACTAGAAAAGTCTTGACATTGCAACTCTGCACATTTAGCAGACGCTATCACTGCTGAAAAAACAGAATATTTACTCGTGCTGCGTAAGCAGAATTTTCCATCAGTTTAGTTCCGCGCCAATGAACTCACAAGTCCAATTGTTCGCAGTAGGCAAGCGCCATGCTTCCATACCCAAATTGCTTTCCAAAAGGAACATATTTCTGCTGAAAAAATGTTTCAGGTAGTCATTTACTACACCGGCGACGAGCTACAAATCCCGTATCCGAACGTCGCAACGCCAAGGGGAAACCACGATAACATCTTCGGAGGACTGTGAGCCAAACACAGGCTCTCGACAACAACACAGCAGAAGCTCAGGAAAGGACGAACTTCGATTCACGACAGCGACCCCGCAAGTCGGCAACCAAACAACTACGAACTTTCACATTCTCCCACCACAACGGGAAACGACGAAGCCCGACATCAAATTGCGTGCGGTCAATGAAACACCTATGAACTATCCAAGCCTGTCGTTGAAGTTCCAACATGAACATCTCCTGAATGTGAGCTGGTTGCTACAAACAACAACAGCAACAACATCTGTGACAATTCAAGACTGTGTCCTCGAAGATCGAAAGCAAGTGAGTTAAAATGAAAGTGAGTTAGGTCGTGGTAGGCGGTTGCGATGTGAAGATGCGAGACGCGTAGTGAGTTAGTTGGACTTAAAGCACAACTGAACTGTTCCAGTTTATGAACAAATGAAGAACATTTGAGCTAAAGGTGAACCCAAGGAGCATCAATCTTTTTTTGGACTTACGGAAAGCGAACTATCTCCCCGCAGGACTAAGAACTGCAAGGTGGATGGGGAAGTTATAGGAGTGAGAATGACCATCAAAACCTTAAAGAGTTGCTGTGGAAGAAAAATGGTGGTTAACCTGGATAGACAGAAACCACTCCAGCGGACTGAGCGCGGCTAGGTAGCTAAGAAAGGAAGAAACTGTGAGTCATAGTTTAAATTTTTTTTTTTTTTAGAATAGGGTGTACAATTTTAGGCGAGAGTCGAGCACTC
Source organism: Branchinecta lynchi (assembly GCA_023053575.1). Lineage (NCBI taxonomy): Eukaryota > Metazoa > Arthropoda > Branchiopoda > Anostraca > Branchinectidae > Branchinecta > Branchinecta lynchi. The sequence goes on from JAKZAP010000015.1 coordinate 18,249,187, forward strand.
CTACGGAGGACTTGACAATCCATCCGCCTGGACTCGTTGTCCTTTTATATATGTATTCGGGATTAGGTTAAGCTAGGTTGCGTTAGTGTTAGGACCCATATAATCTCAAACATTTTAAAGATATACATACTTATATTTCCCATAATAACTGCATATTATTTAAAACATAATTTTGCTTTCTTGTTTCTTATCTATCTAAGCATATTTTTGCTTTCAGAACTTCCTGTATTTATTCATATATACCCATAATAATACCCATGTTATTCAAAGCAGAATATGTATGGTATATTGGTATTTCCCCTTCAGCTTCGTGGGATAAGTTAGTTTAGTACTTTAGACCGGGAGGTCTAATTCGTTAAAGGTTAGAGGACTGTTGTGTCGGTCTCTATGTCAAGTGCTTAACCAACTATATGTACATACCGAAGTGAACATAATGCTTTGGTACTTCGTAGAATCCAACTGCACAAATGAAGACTCAGAACTAAACAACATCCTGTTAAACTGAAGTCCACGTCAGTTGGATATTGCTAAATTCCATACTACGTCGACATCAGATAGTTTCCGGTCAGGAAGCTAAATTGTACGTTACGTCAGGACCTTCACTTGTGCAGTTAGGAGTATATAAGCTCTTTCCAGTCTTAGCGCTGGGTCTTTCGTCTTTCATCTTTCGTCGTTCATATTTTGTAAGTCACACATGACTTAGTCTATTATCGTTATAGATCGTGATATTATTTACCCGGATTGGGATTGCCTTTATAAAGAGTAAGTCAGAAATAAAACCACTATATGTTAACGTAAACCTTGTCTACTATCGCCCTTACTTACCCGCCGCCTTACACGCTACAGTTACGCTACCTCAAGTTGTAGGCTACTACCACCCGTACTTACCCTACGCTCCATCGTCAGATACAACACCTGTCAGAAAAAAAACCCTGGACAAATTTACTGGCACCCATACCACGAGCCTCGTTTAGAGCTACTTGGTGGTCTAAACTATCGAATGCTTTCACAGTGTCCGCGAGTAAGCGTCTACAAACGCGTGCTCGGTTTCAAGATGCCGCAGTATATCATCCAACATCCGTACCAAATAGTGCACTGTGCTACGTCAGGGTCTGAAACCGAATTGCCGTATTCTAGCATTCTGTCGCTTATAAAGCGCTTCCACAGTTTTTGAAGATTCTGAGATTTCTCATATCGTAAAATTTAGGGTCACGAAATGAAACTCTCGTTCCCAATGTAACGTAGGAGAGCTCGGGGTTGGATCGGACACGGGGTTGGTCTGGACACCCGCAAAACAAATATTAATTGTCGCTAAAATCGGAAAAAAAACATAACATCTAGCTTCTAGTGATCTAAATTTGTACCAAATTTTCATGGTACTTGCTTTTCTGGTTTTGACAAAAACCTAAAAAAATTGGTTTTCTCGAGGTAAAAGTTTTTAGCCTATGGTCGGTTAAAAAGCTGTACGTCCAAGATTAGCGATAGCTGGAAGGCGATTAAATGACAATAGACAGCTTAGTAATTGCCGTGTGTAGCCTGCTAAGTATTTTCAAGCTAGATCAGTTAGTTTTCCTGTAGTACGCCATTTTGTTATTTCAGTCAGGGTGGGGTTGGTTCGGACAGTTTTGAAGGGATCGACTAAAAGCAGGAAAGGAAAGGCAAGAGAAAAGCAAGAAAGAATACTAAAACCAGGAAAGGCAAACTAAAACGAGGAAAGAAATACCAGGAATCGAGGATTCGAAAAACTGGCAAGCCTTTCCTCTGTTTAGTAGCCCGTGAGGGGCCGGCAACTTCCATTTGTAAAAGTTCACCTTTTCCTCCTTTTTAGTATTCGAAAAAAAATGGAATGCTGTGCCGTGCTTTTCCTCTTTTTAGTTTCTCGTGAGGGGTCGGCAACTTACATTTGTAAAAGTTCACCTTTTCCTCCTTTTAGTATTCGAAAAAAAAAAAACTGGCGCGCTGTGCCGTGCTTTTCCTCTGTTTAGTTTCTCGTGAGGGATCAGCAACTTACGTTTGTAAAAGTTCACCTTTTCCTCCTTTTAGCACTCTGTTGATAGGCGACTCAGATAATGAGTCCAGTGAGGGGTCGGCAACCAAGATATTTCAAGTCCACCGTTTCTTTCCTGGTTTCAGTAACTATTCACAGATTGTACCTTAGAGTACCAAAACTAGGAATTCGAAAAAACGGGCAAGCCTTTCCTCTGTTCAGTATCCCGTGATGGGCCGGCAATTTACATTTGTAAAAGTTCACCTTTTCCTCCTTTTCGTATTCGAAAAAAAAAACTGGAGCGCTGTACCGTGCTTTTCCTCTGTTTAGTTTCTCGTGGGGGGTCGGCAACCTACGTTTGTAAAAGTTCACCTTTTCCTCCATTTAGTATTCGAAAAAAAAACTGGCGCGCTGTACCGTGCTTTTCCTCTGTTTAGTTTCTCGTGAGGGATCGGCAACTTACGTTTGTAAAAGTTCACCTTTTCCTTCTTTTAGCATTCTGTCGATAGGCGACTCAGATCATGAGTCCAGTGAGGGGTCGGCAACCAAGATATTTCAAGTCCACCGTTTCTTTCCTGGTTTCAGTGACTATTCACGGATAGAGTACCAAAACGAGGAATTCGAAAAAACTGGCAAGTCTTTCCTCTGTATAGTACCCGTGCGGGGTCGGAAACTTACATTTGTAAAAGTTCACCTTTTCCTCGTTTTAGTATTCGAAAAAACTGGCACGCTCTGCCGTTCTTTTCCTCCGTTTCGTTCCTCGTGAAGGATCGGCAACTTACATTTGTAAAAGTTCACCTTTTCCTCCTTTTAGCACCCTGTCGGTAGACAACTAAGATCGAGTCCAGCGAGGGGTCGGCAACTAAGATATTTCAAATTCACCATTTCTTTCCTGGTATTAGTAACTTGTCACGGATAATACTAAAACGAGTGAAATCGGGAATTTAAAATTTTTAGGGGACGGCAACTATAGTTCCCTTCTTCGTCTCGACTCGTTTCTTTTAGTGTGATTCCAGAGGACATAATTTTAGAGAGGGAAACGCAGCTAATAGATTCAAATTACCATACCTTTCTTCGTTTGAAGCTGCGTTCGATGTGAGTGTTTCTTGTCTCGGTCTTGTCTTCGTATTACTGCCTTGTTACGGTTTAAAGCCTTTTTATTAGCCTTGTCAGCTGAATGCAAAGGACAAGCATAAAAAATAAAACGCAGTCGAGAGCAGAAACGAAACTTGCTCCCATATCATGTCATCATTCACGGCGTCCTGTGACAGGGCATTGACAATTGTCAGCGGACAGGACAAATAAGACGACATTAAGCAGACACGACAGTTAACTAAAACGGGATTTCGCTGACAGGGCCGAGACAATGGTAAATGGATTGCGGCTTTCCCTTAACGTTCACTATTTCTTTTCCAGTGATTCTTCTTCCTATGATCTCGAGTAGCGTCATTCATCGATTTCTGCAAGCAGGACGACATCCGGGAAAAGGAACGAGCGATTGCAAACCTTTGAACTAGCATAAATCGCAAATGGTAATGTTAAAGCAACACTTCCAGAAGTTTTGTAGCGCATCAGTGTGTTAAACGTTATGAGACAATACATTTTATAAACTTTTTAAGTGCTGTGTCAATAGAACTTGGTTGAAGCCGGAACAGTTTTTGGGATCCCAAAACGTAAGTGGAGGGATACATATGACATCGCAAAAGTTGTCCGTCTGTCAGCACGTTAACTCTCGAAGGGAATGAGATATTTTGAAAAAGCTTGGGTGTGAGAACTCATCGAGTCAAGGGATAGGTCGAGTTCGTAGATGGGCCCCATAGCTGCATATTTAGGGGAGGGGTTTCAAATTAAGGGACCAACTAAATATTTTTTTAAAAGCTAATGAGGTAGTCGTTGTCTTGCAATGCCTCTTTTCACCTAACCGTCTGTAGAGGACGATGATGGAAAAAGATAGTTCTTTCTAGTATGTTCAAGCTAGAAAGGATTCCGTGTCCGCGAAGAATTCCGTTTCATTTTGCCTGAAGATTCTGCTTCCGGCAAATGCTATTTATTTTCCTCCTTTTCAATGGATTAATTAGCTACGGGATTAAATTCGCTAGAGGATAATGGAAGTGACGAGAGACCTAAAAGTGCCTATATTACGAAACTTATAATATGAGATTCATGTTTCCATTACTGTTTCGAATATCATTTCTCCCGCTCTCCTCCTTTTTCCACCCTCTTCCATTCGTCGATTCATGCAGCAGGACCACAGCCGACAGATAATAAGCGGTTGCAAATCTTAAAGCAACTCTGCCAGTAGTTGCGGACTGTTAAGCGCATACGTGTTAAATAATATGAGAATATACCTGGTATAAGCATTATAAGTGATTTTCAATAACAGAGAGAGAGAGAGAAAGAGATAGGTATATTCAGAAACTATCGTAGCATAACTAAATTCAGTTTCTTACAAATTATAAATAAAGAACACATAAATAACAAACACACACTAAGGTTCAGCATTGAACATCGAAGTAAAAAAATGGCACAAACGAGCACGTTCTTTGCAAACGAGTTCCCGTAACGATTAGTGAGGACTTTACGGGGTAGAAGTTTATTTTGTAACCGAGCCCAATTACTGGGAGGGGCTGGTTCCGGTAGCAGTGACCGGTGGCTCGTATTGGCTAGGACGGATTTGCCAAACTGCAAAATCAGTTTTTCAAGCCGGACTTTAAGCGGTGGTAAGTTCAGTTTCTGAAGGGCCTGTTCGTAGCGTATGTCGCGGTTTCGGCTGGTCGTAGCCGGAACAACGCGGTTTCAGCTGGTCGTAACGGGAACAATTTGTAAAATAGCTCTGAAACTTTTGCTCTTGTCATGCCTCTTTTCGCCTGACCGCTTGATGAGGACGATGACGGAAAACGAGTTCTTTCTTGAAGGTTCATGCTAGAGATTATGGGACGTGAACTGGAAGGAACAAAAAAGGAAATTTTAAGACGCTGAAATTGGCTAGCTTGCCTCAGTTTCTTGTAATACTTTATGATGACCTAGTACCTTTTCATGCTGAATCTTTATTAACTTTCAAACTCTTATTTAATTTGTTTCTTTACTGACGTTCGCCGATGAATATAGGCGAATTAAAATGTGAATACCAATACAGTGCCATGACAAATATTTGCAATTAAACTTGTGTAACTTTACAAAAGTTATAAAACCTTCTTCCACAGCTTCTGTTCTTCCTCTTGCCGTAGTTCTCCCCCCGCCTCCTGTTAAAGAAAAGTAAATCTATTGGTCATGACGTCACAAGAAAACTCTTTTCCAAACCTTTACTTATTTTCTTAGTCCCATCTCCTGCTCTGTTTACTAAAGTCCACGATTTCCTGTGCTTAGTGGTTGCCGTTTAACTGAAAAGTGCTGAGAAAAGACAATCTAGACCCCCGTCACTTATTCATTTAAATAGGCTAGTAGACCAGATGGAACTACATTACTTCGTTGCTCCGCTGTTGACGAGTAATCGATTTTCGCATAGTGAATTTTCTCTTACCTCTGGTACCTCTATGTGCTTGTCCCTTTGTTTTACGCTTGACGAAAACGATTTACGAAAAAGATGTGTTCCTGCAGTCAGCCCCCTGCCGCTAGCTGATCACTTGCGGCTAAAATAGGCGTCAGTGTTTGGACTAAAATTTTCCTCGCCACAGTACTGTTTCGTTGAGGGGACGACCGTAGATATTCTAAACGTCACTACTGGAGCACATAAGGAAAAATAATTAAATTTCTGACCAAATCCAAATAATCTATTGAATTCCACCAAATCTAATTCTACTAAGTGATGTAACAATCAGTCTGTTTTCATTTAAATTTTAAGGCTTGAATATTTCCCATCTCAAATACTTAATATTTTTTTGCTCACGTGTAATAAAAATAAGAGGATATCAAAAATACTTTCAGTTGATCAGAAACAATTTCAACTGAAAGAAGTAAGACGTTCGTTTAGTTTTGTTTATGCAGGCCCACAAACCTGAAAGACGTCAAGGTAGCATTAAACAGGTGTGAAGACTGGCCTAGCTATCTGGTTCAAGAAACTTACCATGAGATAGTATTCTTTGCCACTTGTACTCCAAGTCTATCTGTAATTGCATGGATTTTCAATCTTTGGACATTCAAATTTCATTTAAGTACCTGCATTACAAAATATAACTGAGTACTAAGCAATTTACTAGAACTTTATATGTAAATAACTAGTACTTGTCTATAATAATTATTCCGATACATTTTAAATAGTTTCAAAGTGTAAGGCTTGATGTGATTTAAATAACATAATGAAGTTCTTTATCCCATCACGGAAATATTCATTCACAAAGAAAAGCTTCCATGCAATTTATTAAATTGTTGTTGTTCCATCGTCGATCAGTCGAAGACGTGACGGGTAACGCCTTTTTAGTACCTCGACCTGCAAATTGTGAATAGTCAGCCTTTGTCTGCCGTAACCACTACCATTTTTATATTGTTTCGTATGAGGTCAGATTTGATTAATTCCGTTTCATGTAGATCAGAGGTTTCCTTTTCTTATAACAACTAATACATTTCCTGTTACTATATTGAATGTACATCTATCGTGAGTATTGACCTCACGTCTATTTTATTCTAGTATCTACTCTCTATGATTACGTTGACTATCCATTGCCGGTGACAAGAGCCCTCATGCTCTGTCCTTTTTTCTTGCAAGTTCTACTCTCAGTGGGTCACTTAGCCTACTTCTGCATCCTAGTGTATTTGCCTTAAAACGAAAACAGTGAGTATCCACTAATATTTGTCGCTTTTGTTCAACATTAAAATTTGCCAAGTCAATGTAAAGTACCAAATTTAGTTCCATTATCGAGCATATTTTTCTTCCCCTATAATTTTTGTTTCATAATAACATACGTCACTTCATTCAAACGGGCAACAGACAGTCAAAACACTATTCGTACCGCTAGCTATATTAATCTGCCATTCACATATTTTCCCATTTTATTTTATATATGGTTATAAACTTGGTGCTTTTTCTTATCTTGAGCTTAAGAATTTGCTTGTTAACCTGAGTCAACAATCCTGTATGTTTTCACTCATGGACATCACTTTTTCATTTTCAGGTTATTTAATCTAGCAACTAGGTCATCACGATAAGAAAGACATTTGCAAGTAAAATACACTGAAGTCTCAGGTGTACACTCAACGGCAGAACCGATACAAACCTCACCCTTGACCTGGATCAAATCAACGAAAGTACTTATTTGAATTCTCAGGTGTACACTGCACTAGGTACAGCCTCTCCTGAGACAAAAATGCAATTTCCTTTGTATTAAAATGAACATGTACTTTCGTGCAGCCTTATCCCGTAAACACAGACCATAATCAGGATTCTCGGTCGTTATAGTGTGATTCTCTGAACAAAAGAACGTCATCATCATAGTTCGCTTTCGGATCACTCCTCTGTTGCATTTTCATCATTCCTCAAATGTTGGTTGGTTTAGAAATGCCATGGAGCCCTTGCCAAGTTCTACTTTTAACGCGTTCTGTTTTCGATATTTTTTCGCTCTCATACTATCTTATATCGGAAAAATAAGGGAAGAACAAATAATCTAATAGAACCTCCGTCTTTGGTCTCATTAGCGACTATGGGTACCCCGCCAAAACTGGGCCGAGCTTTAAGTATTTCCTCTAGCTTTGAGTCATTGCACGTCTACTTCCCACTTTGCCGCTGGGCAAATCAAAGGAAACAATTCAGGAGGCGCGAAGAGCCGCGCGCTCGGCTTTTGCTTTTTAACTTTCTTCTCCGAGGCTCTACTGCGACATAGCTGTTTGTAGAGGTAACGAATTGGGATATTCGGCGTAGCTCCTACCCACCGATCGTTTGTATCGCGCTGGAAATAAGGCGTTTCTACTCTGCATGGACGTATTACAGAGATCGTGAGACTGAGGTTCTCGTCCTTATTTGTTCTTGGTTATTGGCTGAAATATCATTGGCTCGGGCTTGGCGGTTTTACTGCTAAAAATGTTTCACTTACATATGCTCCAAAGCAGCATTTCTGGTACTCCGTGCATGGACTGTGTAATGTATTTGTGTCCGCAAAAGGCATCGAAAATCAAAATGGCCTCTCGCAGCTGTATGCTAAATATCGGTCATCCGTCCTGAAACAGAATAGTTGCTTTATAACATTTTCCTCGAACAGGTATGTAATAAGATTGAAAATATCCACAAAGGTTTATATTGGAAATTAACACCGATACTACAACTGAAAATAACTTATCCGAGCAGAAGCCCAGGTAGGTTATGAAAAATATCTTCCAAGCGAAGCGAGGTTGACAGTGGAATCGAGGTTGCTATTCCGATATTCACCTATATGGATGTACGTTAACTATTATGACTTTTTTCCAACAAAATTTTTTGTTTGTAAGTAGTACCAGTTTTTCTTTGGTACAGCTTTGTTTCTTTAAAAGTCCAAATACTCTGTATGACTAAGTCAAGAAACACATAAGCGAATGTCGGGAAGAACGAGAAACGCCGCCCATAAGATGACTCAACTTTTGTGGCAAACAATCAACGGCGTTGGCTTGGAGTCCTGCGATGACGCTATTGCCGAATTAACTAAACTAGGAATTTTGTATCTTTAAAAGGGCGCAAGTCCCAAAATACGCCAGTGAATCTCGTGAAGAAGAAGAAACGTCGTCTAAACAAAGACTCAAATTCTGTGTCAACCAATCAACGGTGTTGGCTGGGGAGAGCCGTGGGGATGCTATTCGAGCTGGTTATCAAGAGGACTAACTAAACTCGGAATTTTGTATCTCAAATTCTGTGTCAAGGTCCGGCTTTTTGGCTACTTTGGTAGTGAATTTATTTTAAGGTAAGTGTCAGCCAAGCTTACTCTATATATGTGAGAATGGGCACTTGCTTTTTTTAAACAATGGCACTTGTGCATACTCAAGTGCCATATAGCGATCGTAATTTTGGTCGGTCTGTCTGTCTGTCGTTCTGTCCAGGTTTTGCTAGTTTGGGCACTTCCACACAAGCTAGGACGATGAAACTTCACAGGCATATCACGGACTCGACCAGATCAACTTACAAATAATCACTTCCCCAATCCATCTTTCCCCGGATCTGGGAGTCCGGAAACTATAAAGTAAAACGGGAGACGGTAAGACGGGAGACCACTGAGCCATGCGACTATGTACAGAAAAGCGAATGCGCGAATAGATACGGTTTAAAGATGGTCAGTCCAAGTCAAACAAATCTAGTGAAACGCTTGGCAGGAATATCAGGGAACCGACCAGATTAACTTGGATATAATCATATTCCGGATCCGATCATTGTGGGGGAGCGGAGGGATGGGAAATCCGGAAACTACGGTCTGTCCCGGTTTTGCTAGTTTGGGCACTTCCACATAAGCTAGGACGATGAAACTTGACAGGCGTATAAGGGACCGAACCAGGTTAACATGGAAACAATCACTTCCCCGATCCGGCCATCGTGGGGGGGTGGAGGAACAGGAAATCCGGAAACTAGTAACACGCATGACTTTAGAACTGGTAATCGGACTTGCATGAAACTCATATGTCAAGAATAAGTGCTTCAGATGCTCAGTTTCAAATCCAGACCAGATCCGATAACTGAGGGGGGGGGAGGGAGCTGGAGGGGGAACCGGAAATCTGGTGAAACGCTTCCAAATAAGCTAGCACATTAAAACTTGACAGGCATATGAGGGAACCAACCAGACTAACATAGAAATAATCACTTCCCCGATCCTGCTACCGCGGGGGGGGCGGAGGGAAGGGGAATCCGGAAACTAGAAACATAACTCTAGAATGGATAATCGGACATGCATAAAACTTGACAATTGTGGAGAACAAGTGTATCAGATTTTCAGTTTCAAATCTGGACCCGAATCTGGAGAGAGGGGGGGGGGGGTAGAGGGGGAACCGGAAATGTCGTGAAATGCTTAGGGTCGAGGGATCGGGATGTCACAGTAGAGGGGTTGGAGGGGGTTTCCCCGGATTTCCGGTGATCACGAGTTAAGGTACTTCACACATGAACTAGGACCATGAAACTTGGCAGACATATTAGGTGCTCTTCCAGGTCAACTTGAAAATAGTTCTTTTCCCGATCCGATGATCATGGGGGGGATTCTATTGACATGCAAAACTCTGGAACAGGTGATCAGACGTGCATGAAACTTGTCAAATGTCAAGAACAAGTGACTCAGATGATCAATTTCAAGTCTGGAACGGATCCGATAACATCGGGAGGAGCTGGAGGCGGGGGGAGAAATCTCTTGAAACGCTTAAAAGTCGAGAGATCGGGATGGGACTTGGAGGGAAGAACAAGCATAAGCCATAGATACATTGTAGAGGCTTAACGGCCTGCCATTCAATTTGCAAATATATTATTATTATTGACTAAACAGAACCGATCGTGTCACAGTGGGGGGAGTTGGAGGGGGTTTTCCCTAATTCCGATGATCACAAGTTAGGGTACTTCCAGATGTGCTATGACCGTGAAACTTAACAGGCATGTTAGGTACTCTATTAGATTGGCTTGAAAATATAGTCCCTCCCCCGATCCGATCATCGTTGTAGGAAGATACAGTTGTCAATGAGTGGTATAACCCTTCAGATTTACTAGATCAAGCCCATTTTCTGATGAAATGAATATCGGGAGAAAGATCCAGCCTTGAAAACTGCAAACCGTATCTGACAAACATGCTAACTGTTGTTACAAGTGCCATATGAGCTTTCAGCTCTTGTTTAAACAAAGCAGGATGGCATCACGAACTACACCTGCCACCCAAAAAGGCTGTTCCGACCTAGGAATGGGTTATGTAGTTTCAAATTTCCTGTTAGTCAGTTATTAAGTCAATAAGGTTGGTAACTAATATGCTTGCAAAGTTTCATCGTCTTAGCACATCTGTAACTATTCTAACTCGCAATCACCAGAATTCCAGGAACCCCTCCAAGCCCTTCTTGGCAAGAGTCCTCTTCGGACTGGAGTAGGACCCTTGCCAAGAAGGGCAGAAATATAGCTCTAATACAATGTAGCTGACTTCATCTATTTTGCACCGTCAAATATGAGTCAGCTTTATCTACCCATCCAACTCCCCCCACAGAGCTCCGATACGATCTGTCTCCATCAATTAAGGCCTAATGCGTGTTTTCCTTACTAAGTTCCATCCAATCCTTCGACTCTAATCATTTCAGAAATTTTCCGGCGTCCCCCTCCCTCACAAGTACTGAATCCGATCCGGATTTGACATTGAGCAGATGAGACGGTAGCCGTTTCCACTTGTCAAGTTTCATTGTAATCCAATTACCCCTTCAAAGGCTGTTCATGCCCCTAGATTCCGAATTCCCTATCCAACCACTGCTCCCACGATGGTTGGATTGAGAAACGACTATTTGTTTGGGTCCCTAAAATGATGACTTAACTTCTGTGTCAACCAATCAACGGCGTTGGCTGTGGAGAACTGCAGTGACGCTATTTCCGAATTAATTAAACTCGGAATTTTGTATATCAAATTTTGTGTCAACCACTCAACGGTGTTGGCTGGGTATAGGTGCGGTGATGCCAACAAAAAAATACAATCTGTCAACCGTTGGAAGTTTCTCTTGGAAATTATTTATGGCACATGCCTTCCGGCCATTTGCAACTGTGATCGTGGGTTATGGCACTTCCAGGTTTGCTAAGAAACTTGGACGGCCAATCAGGGACCGGAATAAACTTACTTTGAAATATTCACTTACACGATTCGACCATCACGAGGGAGTGGTGGGAAAAGGATGCCCGAATATTCGCGCATGCACAACTTTCTAGCGGGTGATTGGATCTGAGTATTGGATCTAGCACATTTCTGACTGAATCATGCATTAATTTTCGTGATCCCGAAGGGCCCATAATCATTCATACCTTAGAACAGCGCGAATCTTAGCTGATATCCTTAGGTACTACGTATGCTTCCAATTGCCTTATGTGCTTACAGCTTTTGTTTGTTGAACCTACAGCTTAAAATTAGAAACTGTTTTCGCAGCGAGTTCCCCTTTTCTTTGCCCCCGTGGATTTTTTGACTTACCGAAAAGAAATGTCTGTGTCGCCATTCCTTGCTTCAATCATTTCAAGGGTTCAAGCCTGTTTCCACGCCACCAACTGAGGTAGGGCTGCCAGCGCGCTTAGTTTAACGAACTATCCCACAGAGCTGCTACAGAGGTACTTAGCAGTCCCCCATTCTGTCTTGGGGCTAAGATCGTAAAGATTGGGAGTGCTGAGTATAGCTGCTCATGTACTGAGTCTGTAGCCACCAAAGACAGCAAAATGGCATCTCAGAGTCGTACGGTAGATGTCGGTTACTCGTACTGAAACAGAATATTTACTTTATAACAATTTACCTCAAACAGGTATGTAATAAGATTGAAAATATCCACAAAGGCATTGGGCAGTAAGAGTGGCAGTGGCAAACCAGCACTGTCACCCTTACTGCCAAAAGTCTTGACATATTCGGGTCATCCGAATATTTACAAATTTTAATGCAGGTGGTTATTCGGTGGGTGTTTCTCCAATTTTGAGCATTCCAACCACTTGATTCCCAATCCTCAATGTGTCTGTATTGGGAATTCTCGGGTGGCTTTGAGTGGTGGACAAGTACTTCAAGATGGTGACGGAGGGGAATCAGGGCTATCAGACTATCTCCCTAAATAAAGCAATCTAGGCTCCTCTGCTAAGTCAGTCTCGCTCCCTGTAATGACAAATCTTCGTCTATTATAGTACCGATACCACGATTGTCCTGCAGTCTGTTCTTCCACTGGAGTTAAAAAAAAAAGACACACATATCAGTCCTAAGTGAGTAGTTAGTTCCTGATGAAACATTATATAAGCAATCACTTACCAAGTCTCAATGTTCACGAGCATTAATCATCGAAATAAAGTAAATTCTGTTCGCAGAACGGCAATGAAACAGTATTATTCTGATAAATTCGAACAACAGAAAGGGGATATGAAAGGTACGTGGCAAACGATAAAGAACGTGCTCGGTACTGGCAAATCTTCTAACTTCCCAGAAAAGGTGGAAGTTGATAATCTGACTATCAGCAATGACAAGGATATTACCAATGAATTTTGCAAGTACTTCTCTAAAATCGGTAGTGATATATCTAGTGAAGCAAGAAAAACCAGTGAACAGTTCATGGTTATGGAGTAGACGACCATCATTTCGGGGAGACGGACCTAATCGAAATGGAAATCGACACCGGAGATTCACCACCAATAGCGCAAGCACCATACCGCGCACCGTGGGGACTCCGCCCCTGGCTAAGAGACCAAATAGACAAACTGGTGGACCAAGGAGTGTTGTACCCCTGTGACAGCCCATGGGCAAGTCCTGTGGTGATAGTCAAGAAGAAAACACAACCTGGACAGCCCGCGGATTATCGACTCTGCTGTGATTTCCGGAAGCTGAATTCTGTAACCCGGAAAAGCCAATTCAGGGTACCAAACCTGAATGAATGTTTGGACTGCATCTCACCGGAAAGTAAATACTTCACCTCCGTGGATCAAACCGGAGCATACCACGCAGTACCAATCAAGAAAGAAGATCAACCAAAGACAGCAATCATAACTGCCGATGGTGCAACCTACGCATACAGACGAATGCCTTTTGGCCTCGCTAATAGCCCAGCAGTTTACCAACGACTGGTTTACACACTTTTTAAGGACCATCAGTTCAAGTCCCTCATCTGCTACCTAGACGACCTGTTAACCTGGGCGAAAACGGAAAACGAAGCCCTTGACAACTTACGCATGATACTGACCAGATTCAGAACAGCCGGACTCAAACTCAAACCCCGGAAATGTCGCATACTCAACCCATCAACTGTATTCCTGGGCCACTTAATAGAAAAAGGACACATCCGACCCGACCCAGAGAAGATTAAAGCAGTACAGGATATGCAACCACCCAAGAACCTAAAACGACTCCGAGGCATCATAGGATTATGCTCCTGGTTCCGCAAATACATTCGAAATTTCGCCGACCATTGCCGACCCCTAGTGGTATTAACGAAGAAAAGTAACGCACCCTTTGTCTTCACCAAAGAAGCAGAAAAAGCAATGGAATACCTGAAGAAAGCACTCATTTCGGAACCGATCCTGATCCTACCCGACCTGAATGAACCGATGGTACTATCAGTCGACGCCAGCGCCACTGGCATTGGTGGAGTGCTCAGTCAAACTAGAGAAGGCAGACTCCACCCTATACACTACGGAAGCCGTGCCCTGACAAAAAGTGAAATGGTTTACTCTACAGTGGAGCGAGAGCTATTAGCCGTTGTTCACTTCACACATTACTTCAGGGCTTACCTCCAAGGGAGAAAGTTCCTGTTACGAACGGACCAAAAATCCCTACAGTACCTGAAAACGATGCAAGAACCACAGAGCAACCCAAACGGCAGACTGAGTCGATGGATCTTTAAATTACTCGCCTTCGACTTCGACATAGAACACATAAGCGGAGAATCAAACCGAGTACCAGACTGGCTAAGCAGAAAATACGAAGTAAACACGACCAAAACAGCTAGCACGCCAGATCCGACACTACCAGTCCTCTCCCCAGAAAATATAGCAAGACACCAGGCAAAGGACGGACTCTATATGGCTCTAAAGGAATATTTTATGAATGACGAACCCCTCGGCTCCGAATATAAGAAGTACATGAAGCAGATCGACAACTTCATGTTTGAGAGCAATGCAAACATAGTCTGCCGATTAACCTGCCCTACCCAAAGCTACCGACAAAAAGACGTGAAAATCGTACCGGTTATCCCTGAAAGCCTAGAAGGGGAGTGCCTTAGATACTGTCATGCCGCCTTAAGTGCGCACCTGGGCACGTTAAAGACATTAGCAATGGTACGTAACCACTTCTATATACCGGGAGTGGTAGAAAAGGTGAAAGATTTCGTAGCAGCATGTGAGGAGTGCTCAAGACGAAAAGCACCCCCCCATCCATGGACAGCACCACTGGGAAACTTCCCCATAGCCAGATACCCGATGGACATCCTGTCCATTGATATAGTTGGACCGTTGCCGACGTCAACCAAAGGGCACACCTATATTCTATCCGCGATCGACCACCTCACGTCCTTCTGCTGGGCAATCGCATTGAAGAATATAACATCTGAAACAGTATGCCGAGCCCTGACGAACCTGTTCCTAGCTTACGGCAAACCAACTACTGTGAAACGTGACAGGGGATCGCAACTAATCTCCAGAATGTCCATGGAAGTAGCGAAACTTCTCGGAATATCACGGTGGAAAACATCGAGCTATCATCCACAAGGAAACGGAAAAATCGAGATTATACACAAGCAGTTCAACAACATCCTCAGCATTACGACAAAGGAAGACAGACTAACATGGGATGAACAATTACCGTACTTGTGTCACAGTCTCAATACGGCCCATTCACCTATAACAGTAGACAACAGTTTCTTTCTAATGTACGGACGGGACGACAGACTACCGATAACCGAGATCATCGACGACGATGGCCACGACACTCCCAGCGCATACAAAGCAGAACTCATTACACGGATGAGCAAAGCTTACGACGAGGTCAGCAAAAACCTGGAACATGCAAAACAAAACCAGAAGGAAAAATACGACCTCAAAGCCAAACGCCACAAAATCTACGAAGTAGGAGACCTCGTATGGTTACGACAAGAAGTAAAAGGGACAGGAAAGAAACTAGAAGATAAATACTCAGGAAAGTGGAGAATTACCGAAAGGCTACCTAATGACGTCACCTACAAAATTCGTCATATTGACGGCACGAAACGAGATACAGTCGTACATATGAACCGCCTAAAACCAAACGTATTTAAAACCCCATGGCAGGCTGCACCCTTATCCGACTCGGAATCCGACAACGATGAACAAACAACAGAGGCGCTCTTCCCCGACCCGAAGCGAAACCCTCTAGCACGCCTCCGCCCCTTCAACTGGCACTATCAAAACTACGATTCCGACGAGGAGCAGGAACTTAGAGATTACCTGCATTCCACAAACGAAGGACCGACGATTCCTTCAAGAACGAGTACTGGAGTACAAACTACGTCAACTCTAAGCCCCCTCGCAGAAAGTTACCACCCACGCATCATAAAAGCCGAAACCAAGGGATACGAACAAAAAGAGTACGTCAGCAGCAGCCCGAAAAAGGAAACGGCTGTAGCCTCGGGAAGTAACATCCCAGAATGGAACCTACCCCGAAGCCCCGCAACTAGAGACACAGATCGCAAAACAGAAAGCGAAGATAGTGATACCGAAGTAGAAGAGCCAACAGAAGTTGAAGATGACGGAAGAAAGTACTTACGCAGCGTAATAGAACGTCCAGACGTACCAGCCGAAGTACTAAGAAATATATCCGTGTCCGATGAATACCTCCCAAGAGAAAAAGGTTGGAGAAGATACGCGGATTATATACCTAATCCGATGTATGACCTCACCGGAGGACCCTTTCTAAGTCAATGGGCTAGAAGAAGCCCAAGGCGAAAAGCCTCAAGCAGCTCTTCTGAAGGACCATCCCCAAAAGCACAACTTAAGCTTAGTTCACCTGTCGGAACCAGCACGCCAGCAGTAGAGAGCGCGTCGCCGCAAGACGCCCAAGTAACCAGACAAGAGGAACACGGCAGCACTAGTTTTGATCCTTGGGGAGAATTACCGCAACCAGATGAAATTGCGGATGATACACCAAGGACATCCAAACCTACGTCAAGTAGTGCCGCAACAGCCATGAACCAAGCAAAACGGAAAAGCCTGAAAAGTGACCTGAAACGCACTCTCCGTTTTGACCTCTTTACACGAAATCCAACTCATGGAGCACACACTCAACCAGAAACTGGCGATGGGCAACCTGAAAAATATGTAACAAAGTCAGGTCGCGAGTCTAAGCCTACACAGTTTTACCCGAAAGGAAAATAGAGACAAAAATTGGAAACAAAGCAATTCCTTACACCAGAGTACGGCAGGGAACCGGTGCCCTGTCGCATTCCGAAGAGCAAAATATCGTGCAAGGAAAGAAAGAAGACCAAAAGAAACGAACTCACTCGGGTAAATCAAACTGAACACTCAGAAAGACACGCCATAGGAAACACCCCCCGAAACAGCACCAATTAAAATGAATTGTCAAGACCGAGCAAGGACACAGAAAACCGGGCGTACAGTATAACAGTCGAAACCGATGATGTGACAGCAGAATGTTACAACTCGACGGACACAGTCCTAGAAGGACCCCGTACCTAGGAAAGCAAAAAAAAAAAAAAAAAAAAAAGTTAGTTGGCTTAGGAACGATAAAAATTCCTCAAGGTTGTTATGAAGCGGGAATGGACGCAAGTGATGATATATCTTTGGGCGAGATACGGAATGCTATTGACAAACAAATTCCCATCCTAACACGCGAATCAGAATAGGGATACAAGTTTTACGATTAATGAAAGCCAGGTGAGCAACAGCGTCATGAACTGTCGCTTACCTGATCACATTTGATCGTACAAACCTAGATTGGTTATTATCCCTTCTGTTTTAAGGTAAGGAAATGTATCGTACGGTGACGTCATGCACCAGCAAACCTTGAGTGAGCTCGGTCACTGCTAGTCTCCTTGATGAGGACTGTACGATACTCAAGAAATGAAATTTGGTTGATTAGTCGAATATAACTATCTCCAATCGGTTGATCCAAAAATTCGTAAATTTTCCCCAGAAATCCAAGTAAAAAAACTAGTAAGTTGTGCTTTAAGAGAATGTAATCCTGACTACAAAACAAGTGTTCAGATATTGCCATTTACCTGTAAAGAACGACCTGACATACCCCCACACGATCAGACAAAGTAAAAATAGAATTAACTTACCTTGATCATGGTCAAACTTCAATAATTTTTTTGTATTATTATTATTTTTATTTTTTTATCGAATCTGTTGAAACCTCTGAAATATCCTAAAAGTAATGACATGCGCTGATAAACCTGGAGTGAGCTCGGTCACTATCGGCCTCCCTGTAAATTACTATCGGAATTAAAATTCCTCTATTTCGTTTTCTTTTTTACGCAGAGATACCATTTATATAAACATTAGTAAGCAGGTTGGAATTGATTAAAATCCAACGATCCGAAACCCAATTTGTACAAGTAAGCAGAGTTTGAAAAGTATCAACAAGTTCCTGAAATGAAAAAATAACTCCAGTCTATAAACCCACCTAAAGGATAATGTACAAGTCAGCAGGTACGCGTTTGTTCAGAAGTTTAGGAATCACAACAAAGAGGGGCGCAATGTGCCCAATACGAAAGGTACAGCAAACAATCCTGAAACCTAGGTAAGTCCAAACCTTACTAGTAAATTAACCAGAAAAACAGACCGCATGCGAAACACTGAGTGCTGTGACCACTAACAAAATGCATGACATTTATCATGCATGTACGAGGTCGAGAAATCCCTCTTACTATAATGAACTAACATATCACGGCAATTTAGCAAAAGCTAAGTTAGCAAGCTCTTTAATAGCTTCATCATAGAACTGCAAACTAGCGTTCGTTAATGCACGAGACATTGCAACCACGCTTGATTCTCTCTTTGCTTTCTATTGTTTAGCTATGCTCGCTTACAGTAATGTTGCTTGGTAATAACGGGAGAACCCCGACGACACAATAGAATTGGGAAGTCGATTAATCACCAGTGGCTCAACATAACCACTGGCCGAGCGACGTTTGTCTGCAAAGATGTTCGACCCAAACGTAAACTCAAAAATTATTGCCGGGAAGCCAATTTGGCACGTTGGACCATTTAAAGGTCACAGTAATGATATCTTAGAAATCCAGCGAGTCTCAGATTCTCACCTTACCAGCTCTTCGAAAGATTTATGAGATGTACATAGTTAAGTTTATTGAGTGTCCTATTACGCAAACATGAATTAAGGACGATTCGTAGTACTCGTAACCATGAAATAAAAAGAAAGTCTACCAATGAAAGAAATCTGATACTACACAATTACTTTTATAGGTTGAGATTACCTGCCGAGAGATGACCTGCAACCCCCCAGATCGACACTCTTCACCATCGACTCTCCACCCCCACTAACACACGACGCCACGGAACCAAAGTTACCCTATTGTGGAAGAGAGGACCAACAACTGCAACGACCCCTCACTGAGAAGTAAGGGTACAATACCCTTAACACCCACCTACAGATCCCTCAGGAGAGAAAGGTCAGAACCATCAACGGCAGTGTCCTCTATGCCGCCCATTGGCGCATGATACCGTGAATAGTGTGGGGGGAGGGAACGATGGGAAAGTGCGGACGACGGGAGATGCAGGGAATCAGTTAAAATCGCGAAATAGCCCCACAGGACAGCATCAGATTCCTTTTGGTTGTTTAACTACGTCTAATTTTGATTTGTGCGATGGTACATAGCAAAGCCAAAAGTAAATGGCTAGATTCACCCCACACCCCAGGATCGGACTTCTCATCCGACGGTGAAAGGGGAGTAGGTGAAGACCGATTGTGTCTGACAGTGAGACTTATCCAAAAAAAATATGTAAATATATTTCAGTGTATAAACTAAGTGGCACCCATGTAATAATAGCGAGAGGGCACCCTGAGAGCCCCGCTAGCACCAGTGACTCGTGCCTAGTGCATGAACGGCAAACTCCGAGCACTCCCTGAGAGGACTTGGACACAAGTTTTACCAGTGTTGTATATACCATATTTTTTTTTCTATTATCATTTTTATATGTCTTTATTATTAAGGGGCACCCTTCCAGGGGATCCCGACTTATACACCGAATGTATCTGGACCCGTTGTGGTAATGTTTAACTCGTGTTCGTTGTAATCTACAGTACCAGTCTTGTATTAACCGTAGGTGTTGTTTAGCCCGGAGGGCTAAAGCTGGTAAGGTTGGGCGACTGTAATGAGAGGAACCCCTGCGCCCCCTCACCCGGAAATGATGGTCAAACCCGCGAAAGTCCCCTAAATCATCGTTTGATTCAAGGGACTCGCGCAAAGTTCTTATTTGTCGCAGAAGCCTCCATTCCCTATACTTCGTTTTCCCTGGCCAAGTACCTCGAGCACTTCATGATATGTGAGATGTGAGCACTTCATGATATGTGAGCTGTGAGCACTTCATGATATGTGAGCTCTCAGAAAACAGAAACACTTCCAGAAAAGCAGGTATAAAAGGGACCAATATATATTAGTAAGGGTCAGTCGATCTTAAGCCAGTCTTAAGGTAACAATGTTATAGTGAAACTACAAGTGCACACTCTCCATGTATTAAGTAAGTCGTAACGTTTATTAAACCTATACTCGCACTCTAGTTTGTTTGACTCTATAACGCCCTAGGAGATAGACCCCACGAGCCTCCCCCACGCTACCGATTATACCGTACAGGACCAGAGGTCCAAAGGTACATCTCCTTTACCGTATTACATCAGGAATTCCCTGACAACCGTGGTGAATCTTTGTCATTTAATTTTGTACAGTGTAATATGGATGACATTAGTAAAGCTGTCAAGTCGATAAAGTCGAACTCTGCTGGAATGGATGGGCTCAACCTTAAAGCGTTTAAAGTAATTAGTGCTTACCTCCTGCCAGTTCTAGTATATCTAGTGAACCTATCGATTACGAAAGGTGACTTTCCGCATGCATTAAAGCAAGCTAAAGTGATTGTGCTGCACAAAGGAGGTGACAAAAATTAGTTATCAAACTATAGACCGATCTCAATTTTACCTTTATTTTCTAAAATTTTTGAAAAAGTAATTTATGCTCAAGTTTACTCTTATTTAGATTCTTTTGGTTTTATTAGTGATAATCAGTTTGGTTTTAGAAAGCGCCACTCAACGTTGCTTGCGATTCATCACCTTCTAGATAATTTAAATGATGGATTTGAAAGAAAGTCTATCCCTCTAACAGTATTTATTGATTTAAAGAAAGCTTTCGATACGGTAGATTTCAGCATACTTTTAAAGCGGTTAAAAAGTCTAGGTATTAAAGATAATGCTTTAAATTGGTTTCAATCTTACCTTCACGGACGGTCTATAAGTGTTATTCACAAAGATATTGTCAGTGCCGTGATGCCCGTCACTTGTGGTGTGCCGCAGGGTTCCGTTTTAGGACCCCTTCTATTTCTAATTTATGTGGATACCTTACGGTATTATATAAGTGATGGTGTAATAACTTCTTTTGCTGACGATACAGCTATTACTGTTTTTGCCAAGTCAGTTCATGAAGCTGTGGAAAAAGCAAATCGTGCACTTGAGTGTCTCCGTGTCTTCGTGAGTGTGAGTTGCCTTGCTGTCAACGCAAAGAAGACCAGCTTCCTAATTTTTAGCAGAACTGGGTCTCTATCTGTAATGGATTCTGCAGTTGTATATGGATCTGAAGTTATCCAACAAGTTTACAACCTCCGTTACCTGGGATTCCATATCGACTGCAATCTTAGCTGGAAGAAACACAGTGAAATAATATCAGCGAAAGCTTCTAGAGGTCTAGGGATTATCCGAAAACTGAAACATACATTTCCAGTGTCAACCCTGAAGCTTATATATAGCTCAATTCTTGAACCATATATTGGGTACGGGTGCTCGGTATGGGCCAGTAACTTCATAAGTAATTACAAAAGGATACAAATAGTGCAAAACAAAGCAATGAGAGTGCTCGGTGAACTGCACCAGTGTGAAAATACTGTTGCATGTTATAAAAAGCTTGGTGTTCTGAATGTTGGACAACAGCGTGACTACCAGCTTTCCGTTTTTGTATTTCAGTGTTTAAATAAGTTGTCCCCTGAGTACTTCTGGAATACATTTTCCCAGAATTCTTTTTACCATGAATATGCTACCAGAAATGTTGACCATCTGGTTCACGAAATCCGACACTCAACGAGGTCAGGTTTCGCTATTAGAAACATCGCTGTTTCAGCGTGGAATGGTCTCCCGGATAGTATTAGAGCGGCCGGTAACTTAATTTTGTTTAAAAGAAAGCTGAAGAAATTTTTAATTGAAAAAGGTAATTGAAAAAGGTGGTTGAATTTTGGGGGTTGTTGGAAGGGGGTGTAGGGAGGCGGAGAGTGAAGAGGTGGGGTGGGGGGAGGTGAGATGGGGGGTGGTGGGTAGGGTGTGACGAGGAAATCATTTTTCTTTCCTATATTCTTTTTTTCTCTCTCTCTTTCTTTACCTCTTTTTTCTTTTCTTTCTTTGAAAATACATTAGGTTAGTTTTTATGTCATTGTTTATTGAATAATTTCAAGTTAAAAGGTGGTTAGAAGATACAGCCACCCGCAGGACTTTTGTCTTTTATGTGGTTGTTGAGTTTTTTTTGTACAATGGTGAAAGTTTTTGGTGAAGTAAAAAATATCTGAATCTGAATCTGAAAATCTGAATCCTCCAATTCCACATTTCTTGGTATTTTCTCAGTAACCGTATCGACGATCAGCAGAGATAATGCCGATAAAATGATTTCTTAATATTCAGGACAAGCCATTTCTTCTTTTCTTTCGAATTTCGGTGGTTGAAAGGCTATGTAGCCAGCAATTTTGGTTCTTATTACCAATTAAATATCGAGATAGCTCCAGGGTATCCAGAATATATATTCTTTAGCTTCATAATTATATAAAATTGCTTGATTTTGGCATTTCTTATAATCTTACCGATCGCAAAATTCTATATTTTTGTGAATGAAATCAGTTTTATTTCACAAATCAAATAATCCGAAGGACCATGGCAACAGTGTCAGGCGGCAGCAATCAAAAACAAATTTCTGAATCCATCTGTTGAATTGGTTGAATTGAATTGGTTATCTGTGCTTATTTAGTATCTAAATGTTCCTTTTGCTAATTTTTTCAAACAAGATGTCGCAGCAAAAATGATGTCTTTTTCCTCAAGCCGACAGGAGAAGTATAGTAGAGGTATGCTTATTTGAACACTTCTTCAACGGTTTCACTACCTTGAATTTCTTCCTTGCATTTAAAACAGTCAAATGGAAAGGAAAATAACAAACTTAATATCAACTTGTTTAAAAGACAGGCAAATTTGAAAGGAAAAATAACGATCTTCATAAAACTTACAATTATTAGGCCATAACGACATAGCCAACTAACCCCAGTCTACCACAAATCCCTGATTTTTGGATACCCTATGTCAAACGCTAGGTATATTTAGCATTTAGCATAGCCTATGCCTAACGCTGGATACCCTATGCCAAACGCTGGATACCTGTTGATAACCTAACCCTGACCTACCTCAATAGAAAGGAGTTCTGATTGGTTGATTTCTTAGAGCGTGTTCCATCCTACTTACCGTAGTTACTACGCATGACGTCACAAATTCTGTTTTTTTGTCGTCAAGGCTGGAAGATTTTTCTATTTTCCAGCAGGAGTTCACGCCAAGGACGAAACCGACCAATCACGTTACAGAGATGCGTAGTTACTACGCTCCCGAGCATGGTAAGCAAATAGTAACTATTAGTTACTATTCCCACAAGGTTGGAACGGTCAGCATAGTAACTTTTCGTGGGGATGGAATGGAAATAGTAACTAATAGCAACTATTGTTAGAAGGGTGGAACACGCTCTTAGCTTCACTCAAATCATCAATATTTTACTGGGTTACCGTATCCAGCACCTGGCATAGTGTATCCAGCGTTAGGCATAGGGTATGCCAAACGCTAGACATATCCGGCATTTGGCATAGGGTATCCAAAAATCAGGGGTTTGTGGTTGACTGACTAACCCTGTCTTCATCTTCAACTGTACATCAACCCACCCTAAATTGAGTTTTAGTCAATGTTGTCCTGACTCCTGGTCTTAAACTTCAGATCTGGTAATTCAGATTTTCTGATCGTTTTCAACCCTACTTACAGTAGTTACTGCGCTTGAAGTCACAAATTCTTGCTTTTTGCCATGAAGGCTGGAATGATTTTTCTATTCTCCAGCAGAATATCGTGCCATGTTTGAATCTGACGAATCATGTTACAGATATGCATAGTTGCCATGCTTACTACGCTCCAGAGCATGGTAAGCAAATGGTATTTTACGAGGTTGGAACGAAACTAATAGTTACTATTGTTAGAAGGGTAGACACGCTCTTTATTATCAATTTTGTAATGTTCCATGTCTTCCTTTGGGTGCATTTGTTGGTTTGAGCACCATCTATTTGGTTAAGTTTGGTTGCGCTTTGAAGTATGAAAGAAATACCAGGTAACCAGTTGGCAGTTAGCAGCAAACTGACATCCAAATTTTCTAATAAAAAGTAGTAGGCTATGTTAGAAAATTTGTTGCAAGTATTTGTAACAAATGAAGAGTAACATCCGTATCCATTGAAACTTATTAAGAGTTAGACCACCCTTCCTGTGTGGTCAGCAAACTGCTTGTCCGAGTAAAAAGCTTAAAACCTTTCAGGGATGTCATCTAACAGCCCACTTTTAGCAATGGAAAAAAAAAATCTTAGTAGACTAAGGGCTCACTGTCTGACAGATCAGTGTGCCTTGCCAACAAATATGATGAGGAGAAAAATACATACTTGAAAGTAGGTTGTAACACAATAGGCTACTCGACATTGATTTGGAATTGTTTAGTATATAATAAATGGCAGTAGGCTACTTTATTGTACAAATTAAATTACTTAACATTGTTATATGATGACTCTCAAAGTAACTTATATTAGACTATGGTATTGCTCAAACAATGAGAGATCAAAAACAGTAAAATTAAGCACTGTTGTTTTCTGGTTCCTCCTTCCTCCCCTACACCACCTAGTAGACCAACTACTTTCAAAAAAAAAATAGTAACATAAGAGTTGTTAAGTGAGTCTAAGCAATACTTCTTCATTCTGACCAGTAGTAGAATCACTGGTTATGAATTGCTTGCTCTTTTTCCTACTTGCAATCTCTCTGATGTGTTGTTTTACTTCCTGATATTGGTTGTAGCCTGGGTCATTGTCTGATAGATTTTCATTGTGAAGTTTTTATGTAGTATTTTGAAATATTCAAGCAGCAGTAGCCTAACCATTAGCATCAATTACGCTGAAAGCTACTATAACTTACATCATACAACTAATTTTCGAGAAATCCTTTTCATTGGGTGGTTCCCGATGACAAATTTGTAGCCTGGGTAGTAGTACGAAAACGTTGCATGTAATACTATGTAGTACCAAAGAATACTATCATTTAATATGCCTCGGACTGGTCCAATCTTATGTAGTAGTATCCAGTAGCATCCTATCTTGCCATAGTAACATCCAGTCTTGCTAATAGTACCATATAGTATTATGCAGTAACACGGTAGCCTTGAAGTAGAAGCATGTAGTAGCATCGTTAGTACTGCATGCAACTTTTTCGTACTACTTCGTAATACTATTTTGAGAAAAAATTTTCATCGGGTTCACAAGGTGTCATAAAGAAATTGGAGATATTGGTAGACCTGGCTTTTTACTATGTTTTGGGGCAATAATCTGTCCTGCCGAGTACAAAACAAGCTTTCAGATGAGACTAGAGCTCACTCTTGTAAACCACAAATTTGGGCATGAGCATGACCAAACAACTATATTATTGCTTTAAACGATACTTTTACATTTCAGTCTCTGGATTTGGTGAGAATTCTTCAGCGAAAAGAGAGGAATAGCAATAACAAACAAACTGAGAGAACAACAACAGGTAAGAAATAAAAGTACTTTATGCCAGAAAGTGTAGTTTGAAACGAAAGTCCGTCCATCCCTTTCCTATAACTGTAACTCTCCACCAGATTCGGCGAATTGGGGGGGAGTTCTACGGATAACCGGAATTCTTGTGACAAGCTTAGACTGGAGGGATCTGGATAAAACTTGGTGGGAAGAATAGACATACACTGTTGACAGAACCGGACCGGATCAGGGCACTGTGGGGGCAGTTGGATGGGAGGATCCGACCATCCTTGGGGGGAGGAGAATTGAGGGAGAAAAATCCGGAAACTTGAGGCATGCATAACTTTCGAACCGGCGATCAGATCTGAATGAAACTTGATAACTGGGAAGTAGCCTCTGGCTGTTCATTTCTGCTCCCTATTGGATCCGACAACTACTGGAAGGGGGGGGGGGACCCAAAATCCCGAGGCCTGCTTATAATGAATTGACCTAGACCCGATTTGAGGGGGGGGGGTAAAGTATAATCCCTAGGATTCGCCAGTTTATATAACTGTTGCGGTTCCGGGTATTATAGGGAGATTTGGAGGGAGAGGGGGCGTAAATCTGATTCTGACGGAACTTGAAAACCTCTTAAAGTGCATATTATGTTACGAAGTGCTTATCATCTTTGCTCACTTCAGCGCAAAGTGCCAAAAAATAACGTTGTCCAAACTATAAATCTCGTAATTACCAAGGATCCATGATATGTTTTGCCTCGAGGGTTTTGCATAAAAATGAATTCCTTAAAGTACTCTTCTCAGCTACGAAGTACAAAAAAACATTTGTGTGCAAACGATACATATTCATGATCTACAAGGGCCCATGATCATTTGCGCCTCCAGGATTTTGCTTACTCATGAATTGCTATACCTCTTAAAGTGCGCTTCGTAACTGCCAAGTGCAAAAAATACTGTTGATCAAAGGATAAATTTGTGTGTACCCAAGGGCCCATGATCATTTTTGCCTCCAAGTTTTTTATTACAAGTTAATGCTTTATAACATTCATCCTAACCGCAAAAAATATAAAGAATACTTTAGATCAAATTATACATTTTCATTATTCCCAAGGGCCCATGATCATTTTTAATCACTTTTACTTTACTTAGAGCTTTACTTACAATTGAATATCTAGCGCCATTAAGTCCGCATCTAAACTGCAATGTGAAAATATACTTTTGACCAAACAATACATTTTCATGAGATCCAAGGGCACCAGGGGCGTCACGACTAGGGGGAGGGGGGGAGGCTCCCGCCCCCAATGCTGTCGACCAGCCGGTAAAAAAAAAACCTAGGCGGCGCCAAGCGCCGTAATTTTTCGTCAAGACAGTTGATTTTTGCCATGACAACAGTCGTTTTTTTCGAAAATTGGTCGATTTATCGTCAAAATAGCCGGTTTTTCGGAGAATCAGTGGATTTTTCTGAAAGTCAGTCGATTTTTTTCAAAACTCATTTTTTGTTTACCAGTTAGTCGGTAAATGCCTCTTCCCTCTCCCCCCAAGGATTTTGGCTAGTAATGCCTCTGAAGGGCACATGATTGTCACAACGAAATTCCTAGCCCTTTTCTTTAGAGTGCGCATCATTACGGCTGGGTGCAACAAATAATTTTGGCTAAACGACTCATTCTCATGATCCCTAGGGGCGCGTGATCGTTCTGGCCTCATGGGTTTGATCACAATAAAACAACGAATCGACAAATTTCCACTTTCATCCTCTCAACCAGCCTTGCAAGTGCCATGTGTTCTAACTCTTGTTTATCCTTATTTTCTTGCCTGACAAGTTGTTGGCCCGGAATTTGACTGAATGGGAAGTCGGTTGAAAATTCGACGGAGGTATTGGCTTGGTATTAGTCACTGAGTCCATATCTGAACATAATTTTTTTCATCCGAATTCCGTAATTCTCCCGGCATTCGGCAAACCATGGTAATTTGGTAGAAGTAAAAAAAAAAATCGGAAGTCGATAAGCTTTGAAATATGGCTATAGAACCGTGGTGATTTCAAATCTATTCTTGGTTTGTGAACTGACTGTCGTTCTTTAGCCTTAAAAGGGAACTTCGAGGTGAGGTTCATTTTTCTGACTTTGAGCTTAAGAGGAACTTAACCAAGAAGAGCTGAAATATCTCTCCAATAAAATCAGCTGTCGTATTCGTTTAGTTCCGTCAGCGGTTTAGGCGTAGTCCGCGAAACCACAAGAATATCCTTTCTTGAATATTTTTTTTGTGGCTGATTAAGGAGCTTATAAATAACATGCATACTCGTCTAGCGAAGACCGGAAATTTACAAGAACAGATTTTCTGGATCAAGAAGTTCAGTAAATATTCTATTTTTGGGATCCTATCAAAACTTTGGTATTGTGAAAATAAGACTACCTAGTTTCCCGTTTCTTGGTCCCAGTCGCATCCGTCGACAGTGGGGGGGGGGGCGATGACTCATTTTTTTTGTTAATTATTACCTTTACATTTCAGTGCCTTGGAGACTACATTGACATGAAAAGAGCAAAAGCGAGGAAAAAATAAAGAAAACGAAGCAGACGAGATTCCGAAGAAAGTTGAGAAAAGAAGTAGAATTGGGAAGGGGATGAATGATTTATATAAGCGTAAAAATTTCTAAGTGAAATCAAAATGTATTATTTTTTGTGGTAGAGCAGGAGGGCTGCAGGACTGACACCCGGAGTAACTGCTGACTTGTAAGGATTCGCACTTTAAGGGACCCAACCCCCTAGCTGCTCACACCCCACAGGCTACTGAAGAGAAATTTGGCCTGTGCCCTGCCCACTTCCTAGTTTAGTCGTCCGGAAGAATGTGGCTGAACAACTACTGAAAACAGTAAAGTTGCAGCCACCGACCTAGAAGTGGGGCTCTTCACCGCCTGGGATCATCCGGAAACTTTTTCGCAGGAACTGGGAAATATATTTAGTATCCGACTATTATTGATCATGTCGGTGAAGAGTCCCAGTTTTAAGGCAGTGTTGCTTTCGATTTGCAATCACGACTTAAGCTGGCTTCAAAGGTTTACAATCGCATATTCTCTTTCCCGGATGTGGTACTGCTTGCATGAATCGACGATTCACGTCACTCGAGATCATAGGAAGAAGAATCACCGGAAAAGAAATAGTGATCGTTAAAGGGGATACTAAAGCCGCATTGGATTTACCCTTGTCTCGGCCCCGTCAAACAAATACCGTTTTATTTAACTACCATGTCTGCTTAATGCCGTTTTATTTGTCCTTGTTAGCTGACAATTTTCAGTGCCGTGTCACAGGACACCATGAATGATGACATAATCTGGAAGCAAGTTTTGGTTCTGTCTGGTGTAGAGTTTCTCAGCTGCGTTTTATTTGTTATGCTTGTCCGTTATATTCATCTGACAATGCTAATAAAACGGCTTTAAACCGTGACAAGGCAGTAACGCGAAGAAGAAATATTCAAATCGAAAAATTACTAGAGGCGGAATCCCTAAAAGATTTATTTACCGCTTGACTGAGAATTCGAGTTGCCGACCCCTCAAAGTTACTATAGTTGGTGAAGATACCTTTGTTTCCCACCCCTCTCTTCGCTGATAATTCTATTTGCCGACCACTCAAAGCTACTAAAATCAGGAAGGGAACCGTGAACTATGAATGTCGATAGTTGCCGACCCCTCAAAGAAGAATAAGTTTGAATTCGTAATTTTTTTCCTCGTTTCAGTACTCTAAGGTACGATCCGTGCCAAGGTAATAAAATGAGGAAAGAAATGGAGGACTTGAAATATCTTAGTTGCTCACCCCTCGAAGCTACTATAACGAGGAAGGGAACGGCCAACTATGATTTTTGATAGTTGTCGACCCCGCAAAGGAGAAAAATTTTGAATTCGTAACTTTTCCTCGTTTTAGTACTCTAAGGTATCATCCGTAACTTCAGGGTGCCAACATGAGGAAAAGGTGAACTTTTACAAATGTATGTTCCGACCCCTCACGAGGTATAAACAGGGGAAAAGCGCCAGTTTTCGAATATTAGAAGGAGGAAAATGTGAAATTTACAAATGTAAGTTGAAGACCCCTCACGAGAAACGAAACAGAGGAAAAGCACGGCGCAACTTGCCAGTCTTTCGAATACTAATAGGAGGAATGGTGAACTTTTACAAATGTAAGTTGCCGACCCTCAACAGAGGAAAAGCACGGCACAGCTTGCTAGTTTTGGAATCCTAAAAGGAGGAAACGGTGAAATTTTACAAATGTATGTTGCCAAGCCCTCACGAGAAACTAAACAGGAAAAGCACGATGCATCTTGCCATTTGAATACTAAAAGGTGAACTTTTACAAATGTAAGTTGCTGACCCCTCACGGGATACTAAACAGAGCAAAGCCTTGCCAGTTTTTTAGAATTCCGAATTTCTTTCCTAGTTTTAGTACTCTAAGGTACTATGCATCAAAAGTTACTATAGTTGCCGACCCCTCAAAATTTAGAATTCCCAATTTCTTCCCTCATTTTAGTAACCTAAGGTGTCACCATCCGTGACAAGTTACTAAAACCAGGAAAGAAATGGCGGACATCTTAGTTTCCGACCCCTCACTGGACTCATGATCTGAGTCGCCTATCAACAGAGTGCTAAAAGGAGGAAAAGGTGAACTTTTACAAACGTAAGTTGCCGACCCCTCACGAGAAACTAAACAGAGGAAAAGCACGGCACAGCGCGCCATTTTTTTTTTTTCGAATACTAAAAGGAGGAAAAGGTGTACTTTTACAAATGAAAGTTGCCGACCCCTCACGAGAAACTAAACAGAGGAAAAGCACGGCACATCATTCGATTTTTTTCGAATACTAAAAGGAGGAAAAGGTGAACGTGAACTTTTACAAAAGTAAGTTGCCGGCCCCTCACGGGATACTAAACAGAGGAAAGGCTTGCCAGTTTTTTCGAATTCCTCGTTTTGGTACTTTAAGGTACAACCTAAGGTGTCACCATCCGTGACAAGTTACTGAAACCAGGAAAGAAACGGTGGACTTGAAATATCTTGGTTGCCGACCCCTCACTGGGTCGACGGTTTACAAATGTAAGTTGCCGACCCCTCACGAGAAACTAAACAGAGGAAAAGCACCGCACAGCATTCCATTTTTTTTTCGAATACTAAAAGGAGGAAAAGGTGAACTTTAACAAATGTAAGTTGCCGGCCCCTCACGGGATGCTAAACAGAGGAAAGGTTTGCCAGTTTTTCGAATACTAAAAGGAGGAAAAGGTGAACTTTAACAAATGGAAGCTGGATACCCCTCACGGGATACTAAACAGAGGAAAGGCTTGCCTGTTTTTCGAATCCTCGATTCCTGGTAATTCTTTCCTCGTTTTAGTTTGCCTTTCCTGGTTTTAGTATTCTTTCCTGCTTTTCTCTTGCCTTTCCTTTCCTGCTTTTAGTCGATCCCAGTTTTGAAGGGGTTGGTCCGGACAGTCTTTTTCTACTGATATGACATACAAAACCGAAACTGACTTTAAAAAATGCTAAAAGATGTTATCAGAACCTTATCGTATTATTTGTTAACAGAATTAGTTGAAAAATGAAAGCGCTAAAAAGAGATGAGCACAACCGAAGAAAACGGGTTAGTAGAATTGTATACAATAAAGTAAAAACTCGATTTTTTTATTTAATGATTTAATATAGTTAACTTTGCTTCCGATATTTTCAAGGAGGAAAAAGAAACACGTAGTCGTCCATATGAAGTTAAATTTGCGAAAAGGTTCTTATGTCGGAAAGTCGAAAGAAAAGGAGGTTCATTGAATGAAAGTTCGTTGAGGGGCTTGAAGATATTCTTTCTGCAAATGAGTGGGCCTAAAATCATCTTTCTGTAGAATCGGTTCGAGTAATCGGTCCAACTAAACCTGGACGGAACTTTACCAGTATAATTTTGAAGTTACCAGTCTCTGGAATTGCTAGGTTAGCTGAAAGGACAAATGAAGGATTTTCCCTTTAATGCTACCTCGGCTCTTGAAACATTTGTTTTCTTTAGTTTTTTGCTTACTTTTGAGCTGCGATATTATCATTTCCACTTTTTAACATATTTAGATAAAGTCGAATAAAAAAATAATACATTACAAACAATGTCCGAACCAACTCGAGGCCTGTCCGAATCAACCCCATGGGTACGGGGTTGGTTCGGACAAATTGAAAAACAGAAAAAACGTTTACTTAAAAACTTGATGTAGGAACAAAGCTGAAAAAATTACCAGCTATTCTCCCAGACATTCTACACGTTTGACAACAAAAACGATGTAAATCCGCCAAGGAATGGCGGCCTAGCAAGAAAAGGAAAATTAGTGTCCGGGTCAACCCCGAGCTCCCCTACTAGTCTTAATATAAACAATGTACAAGATTGGCTACAACGATACCCAGGGTAGTGCTTACCGCCAGCTGTGCAGTTGCTGTTATACTAGCGGACACAAAATCATGACGGAGTCTCTGTGACTATTGAAGATCGTTTCTGGCAAATAAACTTCATGGGGAAATTCCACAGCGTTGAAGAAAGTGAATTTAAATATAGATTAACGATTACTGTTAATGAGAAAATAGAGGGTTTGACATTTGTTCCCCTCTTCCAGCATCCCAGTCGTCTGTTTAATTCGTCATTCATGGTATTTTCTTTTCAGGTACTGTGCCGAAGTTGTGCGACTGCTTATCACAGTGAGTGTTCAACCATCGAGGATGCAGTGTGTGAGATATGTGCACTGAATCGGAAGTAGCTTGGGAATGAAAACTGAACATGGGGAAAGAATCGGGATGAAACTTGGTGGGAAGAACAAGCATAAGCCCTAGATACATCATTTACAAAACCGGACCGAATCCCGACACTGTGGGGGGAGTTTGGGGGGGGGGATTCTGGTGATTGCGAATGAAACTAGGACGATGAAACTTCGGAGGCATGCTTTGGACTGACCAGATTGACTTGTAAATAGTAATTTCCTCGTTTCGGCCATCGTGGGGGGAGTGGAGTGAGGGGGAATCCGAAATAGTGTGGCTTCCATGACTTTCGAACGGGTAATCGGATCTGAACGAAATTTGATAATTGTAGCCAGTGTTTGTTTTCGTTTCAAGCCCGGACCGAATCAGATAGCTGTGGAAGGAGTTGTAGGGTGGGGGGGGGTGACCGGAAATCTCGGGAAACGCTTAGAGTGGAAGGGTCGGGATGAAACTTAGTGGGAAGAACAAGTATAAGCCTTGGATACATCATTTACAAAACCGGACAAGATCCGTACACTGGGGGGCGTTGGGGGGGGGGGGGGGGCGAAATTCCGGATATCGCGAGTTAAGGTACTTCTAGAGGTGATAGGATGGTGAAGCGTGGTGGGCACGTTAGGGACACGACCAGATTGGGTTAGAAATTGTCACTACCCGAATCCGTCTATTCTGGGGGGAATGCGGAAACCGTAGACACCCGTATGTATTTCTTGTCAAGCGCTCATTTACCTTTTTTTTTGTATGTACTGTGAAAATGCCTTATTACAAGGCTGCATGTAATAAATTCATTCATTCATTCATTCATAACTTTCGAAAGGGTAATCAGATCAGAACTCGAGGGCAAAAGTATATTAGATCGTTCACTGTCAGCAGACGTTCAAATATAAGCATACCTCTACTATAGCTGATGGAAAATACGTCAAATGTGCTCTGGCATAGAAAATTGTCCTATCTTTATTATGGGGGATATCATATCCGCGCAAACCAGCCCCAAGGAACCGTTGGCTCACATATTATCGTGCGCCGGCCCTGGTCGTAAGCTAGTGAGCCCTTGATATTATTTTAAAAAATAAAACTCTATTTTATGTTTCGAATTGATATTGTAGTAGCCCAGAACGATGTAGATTAGTTGCGTTTTGCAGATTGTCGGTACCGAGTATCTGGACCAGATATCGTATATCTGAATTTCAGATGCAACGGTACGGATCGCGGTATCTGGAAAGTCATTTCACGTTATCTGATACCATGGTCCACAGTAGTTTTTGCAGTTACCGAGTATCTGGACCAGGTATCGTATGTCTGATATTCAGATACGACGTTCCGGACCGTGGTATCTGGAAAGTCATTTCACGTTAATCGGTATCATCATGATCAACACGTAAAAGCAGGGAATTGTTGATTTTGCAAAGATCCAGTTACCGTGGTATAAGATATTTGTGTATCTGCGAAATCGCAACTATTTTCATGATCATTTAGCATTACTAAATTAGTTTTCCTCCCGTCGTTATTTATTCAGTCAAAGAGAAACGATTCGGGATCCAAGTATCGATACTCGATGGTAGGAACAAGGAGACGATGTAATGCAATTTAAGACGGAGTTTGTATGATATGGGGCTATGAATCATCCCTGATTCGTTGGCAAATAGGGTAAAATAACCAGCCTCGGCAAGTGGATCTGGGCGTTCTTCACCAAGGGACACAAGCAAAGAAAGGAAGTTTTGTTTTTGCAAAGATCCAGCTATCGTGGTATAAGATATTTGTGTATCTGCTAAATGCAACTATTGTCATGACGAAAGACGCAACATCACTACATTAGTCTCCCTGAATCGTGGGGTAATAGGACGACACAATCAGCTTCTTCAAATGGATCTGGGCATTCTTCATTAAGGGACACAGAAGCAACGAAAGAAAGTAAACGTGCAATGTATTCAGCGAAAAAATCGTAGCCCAAGACCACATGTTCCGGTTTTTCATTCCCAAGTTCCGGTTTTCCATTTTCCTATAGCAGATTGAAACCGAGCCATCGGTTCCGGTTTTCAAGTTTCATGTTCCGGTTTTCCAAAGCCATCAGTTCCGGTGGCGGAGGTTCCGGGGTTCCGGTGTTCCGGTTTTCCAGTGACCCTGTGAATACAGTAAGGTCAGACTTACGCATACGGCATTGTTTTTTTTGCTTTCTCAAGCTATTGTCTTCTTTTGAGACTCAACATCCGGGTCCCAGCTATCTCGTGATGGTACTGCGACATCTGCCTTCTGTTAACGGTCACCTCTTCTTCCGAAGTTTCATATGGCTTCTTCCGTTGTCTGATTGGGTTCTTCCTCTTCTTCAGTTTCTATGTCTGCTTGTGTTCTCTTCTGTATAGCCTCTTCTTGGGTTTTCCTTTCTTCTTGTGACAAGGCTCGTAGTCAGCCTTGCTTGAAATTCATCTTCTGGAACGTATAGCTGCGAGGATAGCTATCTGACATCTCTGTGCTGAAAATACTGGGTCGATTCTTTGGAAGGTTGTCCTTCCGCTCGCTTGTGGGTGCGACATTTCTGGTATGACGAATTCATCGTTGGTGTCTCTCTTAATCGACTGAATTGTATCTCAGACTTAAACCCACAATATTAGCTGCTTATTTGCTTGTTTTTACGGGAAACCAGCTGTCGACCCATTTTAGTTTAATCCTTTAAACCATTCAAGCTTTCCCTGGCAGCAAAGTCTCTTTCTGCACCAGCAACGGAGCTTTAGTTAAATCCTTTACTCTTAAAGATTTACGACGCAGCTTCTGCTGTCTGAAACTTTCTTTTAGGACAACCTTATTTCCTTCTTATTAATCCTTGGTCCGAAGTTACCAGTTATTTCAGAGAGACACATGACCTGTAAAATACAAAACAGATTAATCCGAATCTGTTAATCTTGGTGGGTACTTCTTCCCACCCAGGGGTGACAAAAACTCACCCCCCGCTTTATTGAAGCATTTTCTCAAAGGAGAAATCTAATTGTCCTGGCGGTTACTTCTTCCCGCCTAGGGGCAACCAAACTCACGCCTCGATATCTATTAGCATTTACTCGAATAAAACTTGGCCAAAGTTCCATTGATTTTAAGTGGTGTTCCACTTGCTCTCCAGTCAGGAGTACTTTCTCTTAAAGCACAAGTTATTAGTTCTGTACTGGGATTTCAGGGGAAAATTCACGAATAGATCGAATCGGGAAATCAAACCTAATTCTTGCATATCTTACAGTGTAAACCAAGTAGACCAACAGTGACCGAGCTCACTCAAGGTTTGTTGGCGCATGACAACACTGTACAAAACAATTCTTTACCTTCATCACAAAAGAATAGGGTAATTAAGACAACTTTAGAATATTAGGTTTTTACGTTCAAATGTCATTAATTGCGCTCAAGGGAAACACAGCTCCAGATCTCTAATTCACTCAGCGTGCAGTAATCGTTAAAATTTGCATCCCTATTTCTGTGTCCAACCTCCCAGTTTCGTGTATGTTAACTTGTCTGGCTGCTTTCTATCTCGTAGTGGTCTCGACTGTCTACTTGAGAGCGACTCAAGATACAGTTTGTACTCCTCCTATTTTGCTTTCTTCGATGCTTGTTCTGCTACATTTGCAGCATCTAAATCTATCCTACCCCTTTTGCTCGATGTGGCTTGGTCAAAGTTATGTTGGTGCAAACGTTGCTCTATGTGGTTTTTCCTTACCAACCGTTTGGCTACCAAGCCACTTGACTGAGGTAGACTATTTGATCTCCTGCGGATTCATTCTACAGGGGCAAATACATCGACTGACGGTTCCCCTACAGCCTGCTGCGTGGGTATTTCGGTCGTCAGTGGCTGATGGCTGCCCTGAGCCAACTGATCCTGGAATAGACTCTGCTTCTTTTCTAGTAAGCTTCTCTGAGGCAACTGGATCTAGAGTTGACTCTGCTTCTTGCATAGAGCTTCCTGCTGTTACCTGCAGGGGTGTTGAAACAATCTCTGGTCCTTTCGTCTCTCCTGTGTTGGCTGAGTCGCCTATTCTCTGTTCAAGAGCTTCACTTCTGGCTTCCGTTGCAGACAAGGGAGACTTAGACTCGTTTGAGGCTGATGAACTCGACATGTGTCTCGGAGGGCTCCTCTTCCACCATAGCTCTTCATCAGCTCTACATGTCTGAGGCAACTGATCTGACGCGGGGCCTGAACCACTACTTCTTTTGAGCTTTTGCTCTTGCTCAACTTTTCTTCTTTGCGTTTTCTCCTTCCATCAACCGCCTCCCAATCGACTGGTCCGAACTTTGGTTCTACCAACCATTTATGTACTTTCGCTAGCCAGCACTTTCGATTATATTTTGCTGCAGGTCCACTTGATTTCTTGATTTCTGGACTGCTTCGCGAACAGAAGGGTCTGCAGTGTCGGCGTTGTGATCTCGCAGTGGACTCTCAGTCTCCTTTTGCTTCGGCAAAGGGGTAGAACATGAGGGTCCTGGCGTAAACAGTAATTCCTTCGGCTTCAAAACTTCGTCTCCTCCCATCGAGTCGTCGTACTTCTGACCTAGATAGTTGTCTCAGGCTTTTCAGTTCTTTCAAAGAATCGGTCCTTGAAGATGGGAGTGCCTTCGATATCCAAGTCTGCTGGTGGCGAGTATCTTCTTCTTTCTGCTCTTTCAGGTGTCCACTGAAATGGGCTTGGCCAATCTCAATAGTCACCATCGTGCAGTTCACTTGGTATCTTAGATCTAGGTGTCCTGGGAGCGGAGACTGCTGTTTCTGAGAATTCTGACTCACTTTTCTTCCGACCCTTCCTCTGCTGGTGGTATGACAGATGAACGTGTGTTTCCTCCGGCAGAAGAATTTGGGTTTTCGAATAAATGAGCTGGAACGCTTGTCTGGGCTGTCTCAGTTGATCTCGAGGGTCTAGCAGAGCTGGTATTTCTTGGTATCTGCTGCGTGTTTGGCCTCCCCCTTTCGTCACCACTTTCATCATCTGAAGAATTGGATTCCGCGGTCTGATGAATCGGATTCTTCATCCCTGTTTGGTGGCTCGGCAAACCGCACTTTCCTGGCTGGTTTTGACGATGTTTGTATTTCCTCTTCAACTTCAACCTGGCCTTCCCAAAGCCGATACGGTGTATAAGGCTTCAGGCGATTCTGATGGACAACTGATTTCTTGTTGTCGCTTACTCGAGCGATTTCGTAGTTTAGTTTGTTCTCTAGTACTGCTGTCACTCGGTAAGGTTCCGCCCAGCGAATTTTGTCCAGCTTCTGGTGCCTTGCCTCCACATGAAGCAAAACCAACTGTCTCACTTCAAACTGATGATACTTCAGATTTGTATCATAGTGTCTCTTCTGTTTCTCCTTTGCTGCTTTGATATTTTCACCCACCATGTCAAAAGCTAGCTTCTATCTCATTATCATCTCTGATTTGTAGTTTACGTCTGAGTCGTAAAATGTGCGACTGTTGATAATGCTATCTGATGGGAAACGAGGTTCACGCAAAAATGTCATATAGTGAGGCTTGTCCTGTATTGATCCTGTATTGACATAGTGTCTCTTCTGTTTCTCCTTTGCTGCTTTGATATTTTCACCCACCATGTCAAAAGCTAGCTTCTATCTCATTATCATCTCTGATTTGTAGTTTACGTCTGAGTCGTAAAATGTGCGACTGTTGATAATGCCATCTGATGGGAAACGAGGTTCACGCAAAAATGTCATATAGTGAGGCTTGTCCTGTATTGATTCTTAGTAGGCCGTGTTAATCGCCCACTAAACATATGGAAGAAAGTTCTCCCAATCCGAAAAATCTCGTCGGCTCACATAGATACTGAGAATATTTGCAATTTCCCTGTTGTGTCTTTCGGTGGTCCCATTACAGGCTGGATGGAAACTTGAAGTCCTGATTCCTTTAATATTCAAGATTTCGAGAGTAGCTTTAAAAACTGAACTCATGAATTCGCTACCTTGGTCACTGATTATTCGATCACAGCAACCATAGATCAGGACAAATTTCTCGACAAACGCCTTTGCGACCTCGTTTGCCGACTTATCAGGAATAGGTGCCAAAGTCACGTGCTTAGTAAAGTGATCAGTAATCACGAGCACGTACTTGTTACCTTGGTCCGACCGATTGAACGGACCCAATAAGTCTACACCGACCAACTCTAAGGGACGACTTACCTCCGGGAGCGACCCAAGAGGCGCTTTCGGTGTGTAAGGTAAGCCTTTACGCTGACTACATTTTAGACAACCTTGAACATAACCCTTGATGATTGAAAACATGTCTCTGAAATAGCAGCGCTCTTGTATGCGCTGATAACTGCGCATGAAGGTGAAATGTCCTGCCAGCGGAGAGTCATGGAAAAACTCAAGCGTTCCCCTTACTAAGACCTTGATATCCGAGCGACGGCACTTGTTTGTTGGTATCGAGAGGTAACAAACAAGTTCGGATTCTTCGTCGATAACGAAATTCTAAATTTCTCGCAGTACAAGTCTTTCAGTTTCCTGCGGCATTCTTTTTCCAGTACTCAAATGATCGCGAATGACTTTGCAGAAAACATCCTTAGACTGCAAATCTCGCAAATGAGCTGTTGACTTAAATGGTAAGTCACTGATACTCGTTAAATTGACATTTACTGTAGGCAACCTTGACAGTGCATCTGGAACAATGTTCTTAGCACCGGGTATGTCCCGTAGGGAAAAAATCGGCCTGGAATCCAGGCATCTGGAAATTTGGAACCTGGATTCCAGGCTGATTCTGGAATTCCAGACTTCATCCGGATTCCAGGTTCCAAATTTCCAGACTAGGAATCCGGGCTGAATTCCAGGCTTTGTCTGGATTCCAGGTTCCAAATTTCCAGACTAGAATTCCGGACTGAATTCCAGGCTTCGTCTGGAATCCAGGTTCCAAATTTCCAGACTAGAATTTTGGGCTGGATTCCAGGCTTTGTCCGGATTCCAGGTTCCAAATTTCCAGACTAGAATTCTGGGCTGGATTCCAGGCTTCGTCCGGATTCCAGGTTCCAAATTTCCAGACTAGAATTCTGGACTGGATTCCACAGGCTTTGTCCGGATTCCAGGTTCCAAATTTCCAGATTAGGACTCCGTGCTGAATTCCAGGCTTCGTCTGGATTCCAGGTTCCAAATTTCCAGTTCCGGGATTCCAGACTACCTGGATATTCTGGATTCCAGACGGCTAGTCTGTTCTGGATTCCAGACGGCTCGTCTGTTCTGGATTCCAGACTTCATTTGTTCCACAACTGTCCAGAAACATAACTGATATGTTGATACCTTGCTTTGACTGGAAGGATATATATATATAGGATTTCGCTCTGATAAAAATAATATAAACATAACTAATTTGTTCCCCGACGTTTTCTCATCGTACGACTTTTGAAAGTCACAACAAACAATTTACTTCCGTGGCATACATTTCCGCATTCCTTGGTTTCAACTCTTTCTAATTTCAAAGAAAACCATTATTTTTCTGAGAAACTACTTTCTTCGTATTCAACCAAGCACGAATGAATCCTTGTACACATGTGATAATTAATGTTAATTTAATGATTTAGATCAAACAAACAACAATAAAAATGCAGTCAGCAGAAAACGTTGCATCTTGAATAGATTTATTTACAAGGTAAAACGATAGATACCAAACAATGGTGATAAAGCCTTTGGTCTTGAATCTCAGTCGGTCATAAAGCCTGAAATTGTGTTCTCTTCACGTGCTGCATGGAAGTATCTGCAAAACGCTGGATCCCTTACACCAAAGCTGCCTTCGCATTGAGCTGGGTTACCTAAATAAAACACCCATATTTCAGTGATCGACCAAAGATTCCTTGTTCCCAAGCGGTGACTAGTGAGCAAGTGCTCAAACGTGGAGTGTGAAAGTAAAATGTTTACAAACAGCGTTAGAACCAAGACATTTCATATCCCCAATAATCAAACAAGTATTTTAACAGCCAAATTTGAAACCATCCCACTTTAAAAGGTTTTAATCGAAACAAACGGTATGCAGAATTCGAGATCCTGAAAATCTTTCTTTCAATTTCAATACTGATTGTTTTTCTAGCCAGTCTGAGCCTTTAAGCCTCTTTTCCATTAGCATGGTTATAATAAGTGCAATTTACCAAACCGTAGCAGCCTAATACCCCCTTTGTTACAACTGCATGAAGGACGGCAATTCCTAGATCATATGACAAAGCCGTTCAGTTTCCAATGTTTCATGAAGGATTGAAGCACGTCGCGCAGTGGTATTTGTTACTGTTCGACTAAAATCCACATCTATAGGCTACATATATTTCGCCAAGTACACAAGAGTTGAACTTGAGGCCTTCCATAGACGAACTTGACTCATGGGAAATCTAGGCCCAGCTCCCCATTAACGGGAGGGTGGGTGGGGGGTGGGGGGGTCGTGACCCATCAAATTGTGTGTCTAGGCCTATATTTCCACAAGTATCTCATGCGCAATTTGGGACAACTTTCCCATGAGCATTGAGGGTTGTTGAACTCCACATGTATATTACCAACCCTAAGATCTAAAAGCACAAGAAATTTCATCGCCCTATCTCCAGTTATTGTCAAGTTAAAAACATTAAAAGTTAAACAATGGGCGCAACTGCCTATGGACCAAGTGGGGGTGGGGTTTGGGGGTCCCCAAAAACTTGATACCTGTTGGTTCCTGTCACTGGTCATGAACTTTACTCTTGGTCAATCTGGGCAAAGTTGCCCATGAACGGGATGGGTGGGGGAGGTGAAACTTTGACAGTAATTCCCAGCTACAGGATCTACAAATACGAGGAATTGCATCATCGTATGTCCAGCTCTGGTCTAGTTATGAACATTATTCACTGAGCAATCTGGGCCCATTTGCCCCTGAACCGGGTAGGTGTGGGGGGTGGGACCATCAAAAAGCACAATTGGACCCCAACACCAACAAGTTTATCAAGTTTGTTCTTGATAGCCTAACTGCACTGGTTCACCAGTTATGAGCTGTAAAAAAACAGTGAAAACCGAAATCTGTTTCGGCGCTCGCAATAGTGGATTGTTCGAGGAACACTCGACTAAAAATGTATTCACTATTTCATATGTGAGACTTTCGGCTTATGCATTGTTAAAATTGGTACTCTCGCGTATGGTGCTAGTGACAGATTTGCTGGCATGGCATCTAGGATTGATTCTTTTTTCTGACCCTCCTCTTCTCTAGAGGCTTCACAGACTCTGAATTCAGTTCAGCAGATTGGAGCCTTTGGTCTAAA
Source organism: Branchinecta lynchi (assembly GCA_023053575.1). Lineage (NCBI taxonomy): Eukaryota > Metazoa > Arthropoda > Branchiopoda > Anostraca > Branchinectidae > Branchinecta > Branchinecta lynchi. The sequence continues at coordinate 18,290,785 of JAKZAP010000015.1, forward strand.
GGCTTAAATACACTCCAATTCATTCCAACCTAAACTTAATCTTTTAACCTATACTTCGTATTAATACTGATATAGTAGGCTAAAGCCTACTTGCAGTAACCAACTTGTCTGTCGACTGTGTGACCACACTTAAGTAGTTATCCAGAATATGAGTCTGCAGGTTTTGAATAACATCCAGAAATAAGTAGAGGCATGCTTATTTATTCATCAAAGAAACACTAAGACACATACCAGGCAGGCGACTTCTCTGCAAGACTCGTTCTAAAACCTTTTGTTCTAATTCTAGTTTACCCTATATAGTAGCATACGCTCAGCCTTATTTTGGAATGTTTTCTCTTAATTTCCTTCTGTTTCTTGTGTCAAGTTTTGCAGAATTTACTCAGTGTCACTTAGTCCAAAGGCGTTACTAGCCAAAATGTTTGGTGTGGGGGACGAGGCATTTACTGACCGGCTGGTAATTTTTACTGACTGTTTTCAACAAAAAAACAACAGTTTTGAAAAAAAATCAACTGGTTTTCAGAAAAACTGACTGTTTGGTCAGTTGACTGGGGGCGTCCCCCCCCCCCAGTCGTGACGCCCCTGACTTAGTCTACCACAAACCCCTGATTTTTGGACAACCTATGATAACTCCTGGGTATGTTTGGATCTCGAATACATTATGCCTAATGCCAGAAACACTATGCTAAACGCTGAGTACGGTACTATGACCAAATAAAATATTGACCATTTGAGCTCAGCTGACAATACAAAGACAAGCTCAAACACAACCAATTCAGAACTCGTTAGCACATAAAACCTATGCTTATTTAATGTTCTTACCACTGAAAAATTAAATCCCATGCCAGGCAACTTGAACTGCAAAACATTTGCTGAAAATGTTTAATTCATATAGTGATTTCCTGTA